>KL279687.1:30660-45322 GCA_000699545.1 Podiceps cristatus | reverse complement strand
AGCTTTTCATAGAGACAGGAAATAGAAAACTTTGGACCAAGCAATTACTATTTAGAGAAAACGGTTTGGTAACCTCAGTTATAGTAACTACTGTTGCCCTATTATAGCAAATTTATGGAAGATATATTTTCATGCTCATTTATAGTGCTACGCACAAGTGGGGCCACTGCTTAAACAGGATGACTCTTACGGGTAAAATGATGGATGTGTTGGGAACAGAGATGCATTTCTGAATCTATTAAAATACTGTATATTTTATTTCATACTTCCAAATTTGGTTTTGTTAAAATACAGTATTACGAGTACCAGTGGCACATCCTTATAACTTTTGCTGGTGTTGAAGTTTCACGTACATATTCATGGGTAAAGCCTGTCTTTTCCTCTCACTGGTTCCTGGTCTGTTGCTCTAGAATGTGATTTCCAAGGCGGTTGGGTGCCAAGTCCAGTGTAGTTCTCTGCAATTTCTTGTCTCTATCTGTGGGAATGCAGTTGCTGTGTTTTGTTTTTTGCAGAGGACTTCAGTCCTAATGTAAATGTACGTAAGTATATGTAAGTACGTACTTGTGCCTGAACCCTCACAGAGAATATGCGTATATGTAGGTGAATGCATGTGTATATGTAGGTATAAAATATACATAAATGTTTTAGAAATAACTTTCATTGTTTTAATATCCATCTGCCTACGTGTACCTGGATGTATACGGGCAGTATGTGTGAATCTACAGCATACGTGTGTTTATCCCTACGCATATGTGACGTACTTAGCGCTCTCTAAAACAGGCAGTTGTACCAGGGTACAGAAGTCACGCTCATCGAAGGAACGCGTTCTCAATTTTGTTATTAGCACTACCATGTTGGATATCTTTTTTTTGATAATGGAAAGTGGAAGAAATTAAGTCCTGTACCTTGTCATGTGACAGAGCCGTGCCCGGCCACGGGAGGGAGGGAGGGAGTGAAGAGAGATACAGGGGTAAGAAGCAATCTTTCTGCCCTGAAGGGACAAGGAGGAGGAAGCCTTGAGCAGCTGCTCTGTGGCCCCTGGCTGTGTTTCCCAGCTGGAGCAAGGGGGATGTAATGGGAAGATCCTCCCCCCCCATAGCTGTGTCAGCCTCACGGGGGAGATCAGATGCTGAAGAATCTGATGTGAAGAACTAGGAATGATGTGTCTAGGGATGATACTGCTGAATGTGATCTTATCTGTGCACTTGTTCATCAATTCTCCACTGTTAAAGACTTATGCTTTAAGTAAACAAATACGATTTTATTCTTTAATCTTGCCTCGTACAAAATCTGATTGTGATTAGTTAGGGAAATGGAGCACTTATCCTTCAGATAAGTAATTCTTGCAGCTTCATGGCGGAGCGCTTTTTCAGATCCCACAATGCTAATGTTAACATGGTTCATTTCTGCGTAATGACGTCTGACTTAGGGATTCATAACACAGTAAAATAAGTATGTTCTAGTGATCAGCAGTGGATAGGAAATTCCTTTGGCAAGCAGCAAGATAATGCGGACAGCACTTAAAAACAAATGTGCGTCTTAAACAGCTTGTAGTAACAATGGTATTTGTACTTTTACAAATAGCAGTGGTAGTGGAAGGACATAAGCAAGTAGTCTGTAGGTAGAAATAGTACAATTTAGTAAGATTTTATTTTATGTGAATAAGCATAACCACAAAATACATGTGCCTGTGTGTATATATAGATAGATTAATTTTAAGACTAAAATAATTTCCAAAAGGTAAAGTGGCACTTCTATTATACTGACTGACATTTCATTATTTAAATGCCTAATGTGCATTTTGCTTTTGGATAATTAGTTGTCAGTTTGCAAAAGCAATTAGATTTTAAATGCTACCAGAGTTTTTCCAAAGGGAAACTTAGCGTTTTTATCTTGCGGCTGAATTGGTATTCAGATCCAAGTAAAGACTCGCACAAAATGCGTTTTCCTTGGAGGGACGTCTATTAGCAAACAATGGCAACACATAGGTGAGATTCATGTGTCTCAGGGCGGGGGGAAGAAAAGATAAATAAGGACTTATAATCAAGTTAGGTCGTGCTCCCATGCCAAGTGTGAAGTGGTGGTTTTTCATGTGAATTACCCCATGCCACATGAGCACATTGTTTCCCACCTACCTGCAGAACTTCCCTCTCTGTTACCTGGATGCAAAGAGTTTTGCTTCCGTTCTTGCACAGCGGTTTCTCCCATGAGGCTTGAATGTTCCCCCCATCCCCACCACCCCAGCCAATTCTATTTCCTTAAATTATTCTTCTTTTTTTTCTCCGTTTCATTTCTAGGGAAGATCATTCTTTACCCTACAGTGCAGGTTTCTACACGGCAGTTCAGCTAGAAGATATAAGCATTAATGAGGGGGGTTAAAACTTACCACAGTAGCATTTAGATGATGATAAGCATTTTTGCTGCATAGGACACAGTGTAAGTATAGCTGCCATGCGCAATGAGGGCCCAATCAAAACAAAACAGAGCTGTGGACCTGGTTATAAGCATGGGGAAGGTGAAGCAGCACCACAAGCTTTGTGTTCAAATGCTTTCCCGTTCTACGGAAGTAACCGCATGGCTGCGGAGGGCTCGGTGCGCTGGCAGCGGAGGAGCGCGCGGGGCTCAGATGCACACAGCTACCAAGCATGGGAAAACACGCGAGATCAGAGCTGCAGGACATGCAAATGCAGCGTTCCATCTAGCATCTTCAAAGCTGTTTTCCACATCTGGCATCTTTTCCTGAGGCTTCAGAAGTGCTTCTGTACCACTGTGGGATAAAATTGAGGCTTTTCAAAGCTTTCTGTGAGAAATGAGATGGCAAGAATACCTAGTGGTAAAGACATCCACCTACGAAGTCAGATATCCAAGACAGTCTCATTCAAGCTGGACATGAATTTGGCTTTTTTGATACATTTATGCTTTTATCTGTCGTCTTGGGGCTTTTCCATTTACTGCAAATTGATATTCCTTGGGCCAGAGAGCCCAAGTGAGATTGATAAGAGCACTTATAGGAGAGGTCTAATATGAACTTTCAATTCCTGTGTTCTTCCAGGTATAGAAGGTTTCAGGACTCTCCTAATAATTACATGGATTTTATAGCATTTCAAAAAGGCATTGGTTAAATATGAAGGGTCTCTGCCTATCATACTCTTTTGCTTATCCAGAAGTGGAGTTGAAGGCAGGAGCTTTTAAGCCTCTTGCTGTGCCCCAGATGGCAAAATGGAAGTTTACCAATTAAAATTGTCTTGGTTTTGAAGAATAAACTACTTGACAGTGTTGAGACAGGCTGATGCCGGCTATTACATTACCAGGCACAGTGTGGTGACATTCTTAATGTCCGGATTTGTTAGGGCTTTGTGTTTCTTTCTCGTTGGAAAGGTGACAGCGTTGCACTACGTATGCAATTGGCATAGTGCTGAAGGATGCATAGCTGTTTTGTTGCTCCTAGATTTTGCTTGGAAACATGTTCCCGAAGGACCTGGTTATGCAGTCGAATCTTTCTGGGCAGAGCTCTGGGCTTCCTTCACAAGTGTATGTCTAAAATCTATAATGAAACCTCATGCTTAGGTTTTGTGGCAGGATTTGGGGTCCTCTCCTCCGGTTTTCTTCTGACATCTGTAAGAGGAGATTATAGGAAAGCAGGCAAACATCTAAAATGTTCTTAATTACTATTTATACTGCCTCTGCAAATGATGATCTTAGCTATATTCCCACTTTATAGATGACGTATGTAATTGGGTTAAACAGACTCACACACAACATTTGTTGGTCAATTACCTTTTAAATTACGTACACGTTCTTAATTAGAAAATGCAATTTTTCTTCTACACATAAAGCTTTTTTCTAAATATGTACTTAGTACATCTGAAGTGATTACTTGTATTTATACACAGAAGCTAAATTGAAAAGAGTTTTCCTATTAAATGTGTATGTTTCTATAATCAGCAAGACAACATTATTTCTGTAGACTTAGGGTGTTCCCTGAATTATGGACTGAGGAATCAATGGGTGTACAATTGCTAGAAAAAGAAATCCTGAAAAATCAAGTGTGTTTACTCAATCAACAAAGAAATCTGCATATTTATTAAAAGAGCAGAGAATGGATGTTACAAGGTTAATATTATCCTAAGGCTCTGTTATTTGTGAACTTACTATGGTTCTAGTGAGAATATTGAATTGTCTAGGAAAATGCATTCTTGCATGACACCTTTAAATATGCGTAACATGAAGTCTCATTTTACAATAGTTGAACTCCACCATGAAAACATTAACTAAAGATATTAATGTCTTTACGTTTGTTTTCCCATCAAAACGAGGTGAAAGCTAATCTGACAGCTACATATGATGTGTATGATCGCTATGTGCTCCATGAAATCTTATTTGGAGATGTCCTTGAAAAACTTACAAGGTAGAGTTTGGCTTCTTTTCTTGAGTAAAAGCTGACCTTCCTCCGTTAGCACGGCCGTGTTTACGTGGGTTTGTACCCAATCATTTGGTAATGGACTCTTATTGTGAACAGCACTGAAACAAATGATGAATTCACCCCTAGTGTGAAGAGCATTTAAACATGTGCTCATACACACTTGAATGTTTTGTCCCAAATTCACATTCGGACATGAATCATAACAAACAGCAGTATAAATTGGCAAATAATATTTTTACTACTTAAATGATGGGAAAAATTATTAACGTTTCCCTTTATAATTATACTTGAGTTGGCAACTTCAATGTCCAAGCCATTTGAAGACAATATTATGTGTTGTATTTCTTTTCCATTTCAGTGCAGTCTGTCAGTTTACCAGATTTACCCGAGTATCTGTGTTATTGTACGGGGCAGATCATCACCAAGGGAAGCTTGTAAACCGCATTGTACAAGCAGGATTCCAAAAATAAAATCAAATTCCATTTGTTATTACAGGTTGAGTCTCTGCCAAGAGGTGTGTACTATGGTACATGGTACCAATGAACATGTTCATAGTACTGTGGTACACTTACCATAGAAATATAGTTATCACTATTATAATTGTCTACTACATAAAATGCTATAAAAGATACGGGATGGGGCTCATGACAGATTGTATCAGCATTACGCCAGATTATTTTGAGACGCATAGGGAGTTTTTGCTGTACGGTTTATAGTCAAGTCTATCAATGTGCTGTGTCTGATGCCTGCTTTTGCTCAGAGTCACTAAAAACTGTCCCTCCCCAATCTCTTAACCACTTGCGTCAGCATGTGCGCATCAGCATGTGCACGTCATCTGGAGAAAGCCATTCATATCAAGTTTGCTCAGAAGTCTTTGCATTGCATTTCCCTGTTTTCTTTGTACTTTTCCTTGTCCTTGTCTCTCCTCAGCACCTTCAATAAGCATAGGATTCATCCATTTTAGAGGCTGTGAACAGGAGAATAGTCTTATATGTTTTCCAGTTGTTTAAAACTTGGTCTTATCAAGTTGTTATGCAGTTTCATTATGTCCCTACCCTTCCTCTCTAGTATATTAAGTTTTTGCGGAGGAAAAAAGAAAATGCAATGAATTAGTCTTGGCAGTCAGTCTCTACTTAAGTGCAAATTAAAATTTATTTCATTGTAGTGCTGTAGGTAAAGTCTTGTGTCTCTAAATCCCAATACCTTGGCAGTTATTTCAGTGAAACTAATATCCGAGTAGCCTGACTTTCATTACTTTTACACTGGGGAAATGTGCTTAAGTTACAAGGAGTTGCCAACCTATTCTTGTTTAATGTGGATCTGAAAAGCTGCTATGTAAGTGTAAAGTATTTGGATTAACTTTTTCTCCCTCCCTTTGATTTCCTGTGGGCTTCCTTTCTGTACCATGTTTTTTGCCCTCAAAGTAGATGATCTGGTCATTCCACCGAGGCTACCAGTTTCCCTCAAGGGGCAGAAGACTGTGGTGCTAAATCTGCCCTTGAGTTTATTCACCCTGCTGACTGGTGTACCTTTAAATTAGATTTCTATTTTCTTTCCTTTTAAAAGTGATATGTTCTCAGGGTCTCCCATACTCCTCTCTACTGGAAGGCTGTGTCATAATCTGACTACACCAAAAAATTAAGAAATTTACTCTGTCTTGTTGAATTTTATGATGGGTGTTCTGCACCTATTTACATTTGTACTGATAGAAATATATTTAAGTGAGGAGAGATATTAACCCTCAGTCTTCACTTTTATTGACTAATCAAATCAGTCTTTTTTAGGTTCTGCTCCCAAATAGGCTTTTAATTACCTTCCCAATCTAAGCAGGCTTTTATACTTGTTTCAGTTCAGTTTATCTATTTGTAAAACAATATTCTAGGTGAAAACCCATTAGACCTTGAGTTGTACTAATGTTTGCTGTTCTACTGTATAGTATCTTTTTTTTTTAACTGTAGGAGTACCAGTGATGTAAAATTAATAAGTAGGAAATTCCAAAATGACAGTACGTCATGTTCAGTTTTTACAGCCACTTTTGCATTTCTTGGTAATTTTTCATTATTTAACAGTTGTTCTCTTCCTTAGTCATTTCAGATTGATAAGTTCCCAGCTTATAAAAACAGCCGGGGTTTTGTTTTTTTTTTTTTTGCCCAGAAGTTGTTCTTGCACATTGCACGTTTGAAATTAGTTTGTATTTCAGAGTTTTACAGCATCATATATTAATTCTCCTGAAGAATTAATACCTCTTACCTACTTACTGTCTGCAAATTCTGCTAGGACATTCCTACTTGTTTCAGGACCAAGAATGAAAAATAAGTCTTACAAACTGGGTATTTAAAGTCATCAATTGCAGCCAGATATTCCCCTTTCAGCTCTACCTACTGTACTTTCTCATGTTTATTTTTAGTTCTAATCCATATCATGTCCAACCTTGTGTGGCACTGTAAAATAGCGATCTGGATGACTATAGCGTCATTAGTCTGGCCTCAACAGAATGCAAGAATTTAAGAGAGATCTTGAAGGAAGAGATAATGAAAGCAGTTACGGGCTTGCTATAATTGCTGTCGTTGAAGGATATGCACTAGACAAGTGGTAACTGAAGAAACAGAGATAAAGAAAAAAAGAGTAGAAAATGAGCTAAGGATTTGCCAAAGATAGATTTTTGTCTGAATAATCAAATGGCTTTAAGTATTCTAACTGATTTTCTAAGAAATGCAGTAGATAAAATCTATCTGGACTTCAAAAGTTTTATGACTCCTACGTCTTGAAAATCAATTTTCTTTTTCAAGTTCGCCACTGTGAAACCCACAAAGTAAGGAGGTTAGAGCAGCTTTCTGCTTCTACTCTGGCTCAGGAGCGGTGGAAGAAGAAAATGATGCTGGTTTCTGGCCACCTTCTTCTGGAGAGGAAGGTTATGTCACTTGTCACTGCTGCTTTGGACAGGCAAAAGGCCCATGGTCAGTGTTAGTTATTTCTGCTTATGGGTGTGCTTTCACTGTTGGGGAGGTGTGGGTGTGTGTTACTGTGAACACTTTTGGGTAGTAGATATATCAGATAATCCAAAGAAGTAATTTAGGAAATAATTTCTTGTTGCAAGACATTCAGTCATATTCATAATAGAAAGGATCTGCTTTGTACTGAAAAAAATAAACTGCTGTTTCTTCAGTTTTGTGCTGCTGTTCTAATATTTTATTTCTGTGTTAGTCCTCTTTCTTCTGTTCAAGGAAGCCAACAGTTGCATAGCCTATGTCCCAAGCCCACCTTCACTGACTAATTGCATTTTAAACGTTACTGAATCATAATCAAAGAAAAAAATGACTGAAGGAAGCTACCTCAGTCCTTACTCAGCTGTACATAAACTATTCATGGCACTGTGTTTCTCTAGGCTGGTTTTATTTTTTTTTTCAAAACTCCTCGTGGTAGAATCCATCTCCCTCCTCTGTGAAATATTTAAACTTTTACCAATGTTTATGGTTAGGAGGACTTTATTTTAGCATGTAATCCAAGCATCTTAATCGATTTGTGTGCATCACTTTTTGGCCTTGTCCAGTTGAATATGGAGAACGTGCTATTCCCTTCCTCTTTGTGGCAACATTTTAATAGATGGTGCTGCCACCTTAGTTGTCTATAGTCTAGACTGAGGTTTTTTTCTGGTTTTCCTGTGTACATTCCACATCTTCTAGAACTTTGATAATTTTTTTGGTGCTCTTTTCTTAAATACATTCCTACCTCTTTTAAAGTGGAATGTTCCATTCTTGACCCAGGACTTCAGTCAAGGCCGTACCCATATTGTGTAGAGTAGAAGAGCTACTTTGACTGTCTTTATTTATAATTCTGCTTCTGTGCCATGTCAGAAGAATTGTACTTTTGTTCAAGTACAATACTATGCAAAATAAGTAAATAAAATACAGCTTGCTTACTATGGAACTTTTTCCCAAGCTTGCACCAAGACTTACAGATACCACACTAGCAAAAATGACTAACATGAAATTGCATAGTTCAAATCCTTCAGATTTACCAAGGACCCCAAACCCTGTTGATAAATGCTATTTACACATTCCTAGCAATTTATTATTCATAATGAAACCATAGAGACACATAATGTAGTGTCAGACCTCACTAGGCAAAAGTAAGATTGGTTGGATCAGCATTTCCCTACCTGCCAGATTCTAGATCGGCATGGCTATCAATAAGTCTATTTGTTGGCGTTAAAATGCAGAAAATCCATGAGGTATCATAACCATACAGCGTAACTTCCTACTAGCAAATACAATTAATTTTACTACAAGAAAACAAAAAAGCAAATATAGATGATGTGACGAGAAAGTTTTACAGAAGGTCTTGAATATTTCTGCTGTGTTTGTTCCCTGTTTGCCAGCACATCTCCCTGTTGTGGTGGCTGCAGATGTAGTAATAAGTAGAAAACATCTTGATGGATGGTTTATAAGCAGAAACAAATGGGAAAAAAATTCAATTGAAGAAAAGTTAGTAGTTTTTTGAGGATGTGTATAAAGGTTTTGAAATTATTGTTCTTTTTTTTTTTTTTTTTTCCCCCAGAAGTTAAACCCCATACTTTATCTAGGAGCAGTTCTAAATTTTCCTTGCCCTATCAGGTGCGGTACTGGCCTAAGAGGATAACTTCTCCCAATCCAAGTTACACTTGTAACAAGCTCCCTATTTGTACTAGCCACAGAATTCTCGCAACTTAGAATTTCTTCCTCTCTGTTTTATCCTTTCACAAATTCTCCTCTTTGGAGAATGAAAGTTCACCAAACTGTCAGGTGTGTTACAGCTTGTATGGCGCTCTGGTTCTTTTGTTGATAATCCCCGTCTTTGCTCTCGAAATGCTATTAGCTTTCCCACAGAAGCCAATCAAAGTGGTTAAGTCAAGGACTGTCAAGTGCAATGTGACAGACAGATGAATTTCTGCTCTGGAATTTGCCCTTGGGAGTTTGTGTGAATAAAGTTTGAGCAAAAAGAAAGCAAGCTGGAGGATCTGGGCCTACACGGTGCCAGCATATCCCTCTAGACCTCATTTATTAAACTCTTGGGGCTTATTAATTTTATCGTCCTTGCAGACACAATGTTGTTAATGTGAAGGAATTTAACAGTTGCTGAGAAACGGTATCTAGACGGTTCACCAAAATGTCTGAGTCACCCTTATGACCTTCTCAAAGTCCCCCATCTGCAGATTTCCCATTTAAGCAGTCAGAAACCTGGACACAGAGGACTTTGCAGGATCATTTAACTCCAGTGCCTCTCCCCCATCATTATTCCCTGGAACCTCAAGTGACACTAGGGATGGAAGAGCTTTACAGAGGAGAAAAAAATAGGTTTTAATTTCCTCCTCTTAGATTAACTGCAATGCACAGAGAATATCCAACTTCCCTGGGCTCAGTACACTGTATATGATCAGGCAATGATGTCAGCTGCTTCTTGGGCTACTGAAGTAATGAGACTATGGTTTTTAAATAGCCCAGTACACTAAACCACACTTAAATAATTGAAAGCAGAAGAAACCTTTTAAACAGTGTTTCAGTATGTACCAGGCTTGGGTATATATGCGTATATATATAAAACGTCCTCGGCATATATTAATTATTAAAATATGTCTGTCTCTTAGAAGCAGGCATTAGGCTGTTTGCGAACGTGTACATTTAACTGGGAGTTTCTCGTTCTTACTGATATTCTTTGTAGATCGCTATGGTTTTGCTATTTTAAGATCATTGATTTAACGGGTTTCCCTTGCCAGCTGTGCACCAAGGATGTCAGAGAGAGGGGAATGTGTAATGAAAATCTAGTGCTATCTTCGGGAACGCTGTGTGAGGAATCTAGTTGCTCTCATGGTAAAACCATTGATCCGAGGGGTGCGCAGAGGACGTGCTTACAGTAACCGTGCACCCCTGGGTCACGTAGCCAGGCTAAATCCTTGGACAATGCTCGTATCAGGCAGTTAGTACATCACTGGGTTTTATTTTGAATCTAGGGTTTCAGTCACCTTCAAACAAGGCAAAATATAATCCGTCTGTGAGTGAACCTGCTAACTAAAGCCTATTCTGTAATAAGATTGTGCCAAAAAATGACAAGTACAGTTTTACAAGGTGCTGAGCCCACTCCTAGCATAGTTTATGGCTTTCTGTTCCCACTGTAATCAAAATTGAATATATTGATGTATTCATCAGCATTACACGGAAGTGCTGGGCTCTACTGAAATGCAGTTTCAATCTCAACTCACTTTTGATGGATTGTTTTTGTTTGTGAATAATTCTGTTTATTATCCCAAGGCCTTAATAAACACTGCATCTTCATTCAGAGCCTCTTAATCTTTCATGAGATTGCATCTTGATGTGATTCTTCAGCCTTGTTCTTTATTATGTTTTATTGTAACTGCTGGATTGTATGTGGACTGGAAATAAAACAAACTCAGTGAGCAAGTTTCAGATAATCCTTTGCTATCCAGTCTGCAATTATGGACAGTAGCTTGCAATACATAAGATCTTATTCTCTTCAGTTCACTTCTCATAGCTGAGCTGAGGTAAATCCTTAAAGTGTAAATAAAATGCAGAAAATTACTCTCAGACAGATAGAACAATATAACCTCAGAAATTAGAATTTGTTTCTGAGCACACTGTCTAGCAGCTGCAAGAATTCCTCATATGGAAAAAGTATTTATTCTATGTTACTTTAATAACTTGCAAGACCCTCTGCAGGGAGTTCATATACTCACTTCATGTTAGAATTCTCAAAACCTTGCTATATAGTTATATGCTCATATTCTCCCTCAAAACTAGATTAAGTAAATAAAGTTTAAGACTTTTTTCTTATATATTTCTTCAGCAAAATAGTAATGCTGGCAGTCTCGCTTGTTTTGTCTGTATTAATGCAATCTGCCCTTGCTGTGCAAAATCATTAAATGTGTAATAGCATCTATATACTCTGAATAGCCACATTTTAGTCCAGACAGGAAAGGGCTATTCTTCGGGTTTTTTTCTTCTCCTGAAAAGAAATTAATAGTATTGTGTATTGCCATTATGCAAGCACGTGAAAGTACAACTCACAATGAAGTAGCGGTGCATTTTCTAGTGTCAGTATGAAAGTATTTAGCTTCTAGTTTGCAAGTAAATTGCTTTTCTCACTTTTGTTGCAGGGTGCCAGGTTTGTAACAATTCTGTCAAAACAAGGCCTTTAATTACCGCACCTTTGCGATGATAGGTTATTAGTGTCCTCAAAATTCTTGACAGATTACATGAGAAATTCAATAAAAACTTTAATAATCACTAAAACGTGAATGATTCCAAATCTGATGGACCTGTCACAGGAGGAAAGTTATTAACTTGATTTTCATAGCTTTTGCTGGTCCTTATGTTTTTACTGTACCGGTGACAAATGTATCTGGCGTACCAACTACTATTCTAGAGGAATACAAAGGGGAAAAGGAAGGTCTGTTGTACGCTGCTTTGAAGTCTATTTAATTTATAGCAGGGCAAGTGAAGTCAGTGAGTCTGGAGGAACTCATTCTTTTGCAACCCTGTGCGAGTTTCGACTGAGCATACCTGGTTTAATTCCTTACAATGAAGCACCACCATTTTTATTTTTAAAATACAGGCATGATGCCAAATATAAAATGGATAGCAATGTTAACGAATTTTCCTTTTTTGCCCTCTGCTTATGAATTGACCAGAAACAGAGATGGCAGTATTACGTTTATGGTTGGACTCGATGATCTCAAAGGTCTTTTACTTAAATGATTCTGTAATTTCATTATGTGAAATGACTGCTCAAATAATAAATGACTGCTTGAATAATTCTTGGTCTGTTTGAAAAAGATCTTTTATGAATATTTGATACTTGGGTTTTTGGATATTGTATAGGGTTATATTCCGATCACCGACTTGTACAAGTGTTGGATTCTGTGAACAACTAAGTTAACATTAATTTCCTGTGATTATAAACATCAGTTCCGTAATACACTACCCCCCAAAATTGCTGGGTTTTTTTAAGCTACTGGAAATACGGTTCTTGCTTTTGGAAGGACCACTTGGGTTTAATAGCACCTGTAAGAACGCATAAGGTTCTTTTCCCTGCCATCCTTCACTTGTCGCTTAGTTTTCATATATAATAAAAAGGCTGAAGAGGGAGAACAGTTTCAGTTTATAGTAAGTAAACTGTCCATGATAAAATGCTTGTTTGTGACTAGTAAATTAATTTATCCTTACAACATATCTACTTTTTCCTTGCCTTCAGTTCCAGTAAAAAACTTCACCCAGAAGTTTATTATGTAGAAGAATCTCTTTAAGGGAAACAGCAGGAAAGCAATAGCAGAACAACGAGCCATTGCATTTTCAGTGTTACTGTACAAATGTAAAGCAGTACAAAACAAGTACACTTAAGTCCATTAAATCTAGATGACCAAAAAACCCCAAACAACCCCACCAAAAACAAACAAACAAATGCACCTGAAAAGCCAGAAGAAAACAAAAACTTTCATTAATTGGGATTTGTAGCCAATGTTACCTGCCATAATTTCTTTCTCACTGTTATGTCGTATATTCTGTGAGCATACAAGAAGCATAAGCGGGCTGGCATTATCCAAAATATTATGCCGTTTGTGGACTGGGGAAAAAACTGGATGAACCTGTGCTCACACTGAGTGTTGTGGAATAGGGATCAGTTCATACTGATGGTTGATCATGAGTGGGTGGGCTTGCTCACAGGTTTAGTTCTCCATTTTGAAGCACTGATTCTTCCTTTTTTGTCAGGCTTCATGTTCAGCAGAAGACAGGAGGTTATCAAAAGTTTCAGTGTGGTGAAAAGTTGTGACGTTTCAGGCAAGACTTCCTATGCCAGTGGAAATTTTTTTAGGAGCTTGAGGACAGAACAGATTATTAGAGGGAAGAAGGGTTTAATGGGTTGCAGAAAAGGACCTACCAGCTACTTCGATAGACAGACTAGGATTCCTGCTCCATGAAAAATTTACAAGCATTGCCTTCCAGGATTGCAGAAAAATTGGGAGAACTTTGATGAAATGCTGAACTAAGCAGAGGGTGATTGATACCCACGGACTGCCACTAATCCTTCTTGCAAAAGCAGCACAAGTTTCCCTTGAAAGGACGGAAGAGAGTGGCTAACAAATGAAGTCTGGATGTTTTACTGCCAATGACTTTGTTAATTTATGTTCACAGTGACTTTTATTCATGCCCCAAGGATCTAGGAGGTTGATAGACCTCCTAGAAAAGAGACCACTGGTACCCGGTGGCTGAAGCAGTTAGAATGAAGTCAAACTGATGAGTCCAATAAAATATAAACCCTGATAGTAAGGGTATAAATAAAAGCAGGTGCATTCATGCAACCCATTCACAAATTGCAGGTTACTTGCAGATAGTCATGCTTGTAAGATGGATGACTCCATAATCACTGATTGCGGTAAAGCTAATACTATAAAACCAGCCACCCTGGTTTTCTTTATTCCTCCTCGTACTTGTAAGATGGCTTTGAACACCTGCCAGGTTGGGGAGTAGGCTTTAGCAGGGGATCATGGCAGAAAAGGGGGAGCAGGCAGCATGAATATACTAGATGCCTTTAATTGAAACTGAACCTGCTTACAGGAATAGAATGATTTCTTTAATGTGTGGGCAGGCGTGGGCAGTACTTCCTGCGCTACGCTTGTGCCTATAAATTTTGGGGCCCGCCCAGGATTGCTCCTGGCACAGAGGCGTCTCGGAGCACGTAGCAGGTCAGCTTTGCAGGGTGTCCCTATTGACACCAAGCTGGAGTAGGACAAGCATCGTCCTTGGTGAGGTTCCTTTTAAAGACTTTTCTCACAATGTATCTTGGTCAGGATCAGAAAAAAAAAAGAGAGGTCTTTTGGAGTCATTTGGGTCTGGGGAGCATCAGGAGTTGCCCTCTGCTTTCCAACCATCTGAATTTCCATTTCTGAACAACTTCTTAGTGTTCTTAATTTTGCTGTGCTGCTTATGAAGTATGTGCTTTGCTCCTGGCATTGGAATTGGACATCCCGAATGACTGACTACCAAAAAATCTTTGTAATGGTATATGTTATTTCTTCTCCATTTTAGACAGGATCATGGGAATATTAATTCCATTTATAAGGCTCCCTGGCTTCTTTTTGACCATTTAGTAGCATACAAGACTCAAAACTGACATTAACAAAATGAGCAGACAATATGGAGTCGTCAGTAGATGAATGAAACACTGATTAGTGTAACAAAGTAACTGAAA
>KL279687.1:7864-24526 GCA_000699545.1 Podiceps cristatus | reverse complement strand
GCTCTTCCAAAACTTCCATTTATTTACTAAAACCTAATCTGGAGATACAGAGACAGTGCCAGATAACAGAGGTTTTGCTCTATTAAAAGAGCAGCACAGTAACACATTTCTGTACCGTTTTGTGATTTGTGTCTATCAAGCATGCGCTCTATTGCAAACTGTTTCTGGTATTAACCACTATAGGATTCAAGCTGTATTTGTTTTGTCACACAGACATATTCCTACTATTAACGTTTGGATAACACCAGTGCCTCGTCTAATGAAAAATAATGGCTTAAACAAAGGACTCAGAGTAGGTTGCTTCTGGAAGAATCCAACTGTAAGAGGGAAGCATGTAGCACTTGTGTTGGCCAGTATTTTCTGCCTTGCTCTGTCTCATTGTATTTTTTTTTCTTTTTGGTAAGGATGTAAGAAAAAAAAAATCTATTAATACCTTTTTTTAACTCCTGCGGTCTCTAAGGATTTGGGCATTTGATATGGTTGATAATAACATTCTATTGGATAAATTAGCCTCCTAGGGTTTGATGGTTCAACTCTGAAATGGATCACTACACATGCAAATCAAATATGCAGAAAAGAGAATAGTATTTGGGGGCATTTTTCCATTTATTTTCTTTTGAAATGGCAGAACTGGTGAAACTGCTACGTGTCATTTTGTCTAATATTTCTGCATTTGTATATATTTTTTTTAATCTTAATTCTGTGCTATGATATGCTTCTGCTGGTTAATTGCATAAATGCCCATCTGCTGGTAACTCTATGAAGAGGAAAGGGAGGGAGATGGAAGTACCCATTAAAAACTAGCCAAGGAATTCTCTGTTTATGTCTTCCACTCAAAAATTGCAGTTATTCTGGAAATAAGAATGTTTACTGTTGGTTAAAAATGCTGAATCGAAAGATCTGGAGACTGAAATTCTCTCTCCATGAAATCAGTAAGGTCATCAGCTGCAGTGCTCGTTTCCCTCATGATGTTCTGCTAATACACCTTAATCTGTCCTGGGGGACCTGAGCTAATCACGGCTTTTCTGCGGTGGCTGTCAGCAGGGATTTCAGTCGCTGCTAGTGCTCGCCGGGTTTCCTGATTCGGACACTTGCCTTGCTACAATAAAGTCACTAAAAAGACAACACTGATAAAGTTTCTTCATAAACACTTACTGTTCTAGATCTAGAGATGGCATTGTGAAGTAGCTAATCCAGATGTTTATCTGTGTTGCAAGGTGCTTGTAGCAGTAGACACCGAGTTACCGAACTCGGTGTCTTTGGGGCTTCTCTAATTTATGCTAAATCATTTCAAGCCTCAGCCTGTTGAGAGTCTTTATTTGCTCTGCCTCTGGTTTGCCCTCAGCATTGAGATGAATTCTCTAGGTCTAGGAGCAGCTGGTCTCAGGACTGTTCACATGATTTTATGCCAGTTTAAAAACGAGCAGCTTCCTATCTGGTGAGATGGGTCTACGCTCCACTGCTCTGCAGCACTTGGATGGTACCAGTGTCTAGAAAGTGCAAGCAGGAATCTGATCTCATATGACTAAACAACTTCAGCAATGAATGCTGTACAGGTGACTCAGTCTCATGTTTTGCCCTAATTTTAAAATAATCCTGACTTTTGAACATTTAGCTTGATGCTATTCATAACTGACGTAAAACAAGTATTTTTATGCAAATAAGATAGCAACCCCTGGAATGATTTTCTAATGCATTCCATGTTAATCATTTTGCCACATTTTTTAAAGTGAGGAATTAGTAAGATTTAATTGATTTACATCAGAAAATACTTGAGCTTTTTAGAGTGATGGCAGTAGTCAATCTATGACCAATTTGGAAGCAATACCCTTTTAGCTGAAGCAAGTAGGGCTTTAAGAAAAACATGTTGATTTAGCTAAGGATCAGGACCTTCTATTTTAGTGCTAGGAATTGACTCCTGAAATATAATTAAACCACAACCCCAAGATTATAGGATGTATGAAATTTCTTCTGCTCTGTCTTTCTACAAATACATGGTAGAACTCAAACAGAATTAACTGCTTCATGATTTCCCACGTGATGAATGTGTGTTTGTGGGGAAGGGGTGGTTGTGCTTTGGAGTTACCATGTCAGTTCACTTAATTGCTAGATGAGGGATGTGGAAGGAAATGGAGAAATAGCTGGGTTGACCTGAAATTTTAAGGATTTCTCTCTACTGGAACAGCTCTTTGAAACTGTTGACAAAAGTATCCCTCAAGCCTGCTAGTTCCAAGACAGGTAGTTAAAAAAACCCCAAAAGGTAGGTTAAAGATGGCTTTGAATTAATCTGCAAATACAGATATGTACTGTAAAAATATCTTGCACCTTTGGATGATTTTTAAATTCCCAGATTTGTAGAAGCTTTGGCCTCAGAGGAAAAAAGCAGAAATGGTTCATAAAGAACAGTCTTCTGTCCTTTTGCTAATCTCAAGAATAAGATACATAGCTTGCAAACAGTAAGGAAGGTGCAATTTTTATTTTTTTTTTTTAAGATTTCCAGTTTAGACGGGCATTCAATCAGGGAATGTAATGTGGAAAAATAAAATTAAAACCAAAAAACCCCACATGCTTGAATAGCATCATACTTAGGGCTAAATAGGAAAAAATTAGTCTGTCTTTGGGAAAAGTGGACTAGAAATTTATTTTTTGGAAGAACTTTCTTAATCGTCTTTAAGCTATGAGCCCTGGCAAAATGGAGTAAGAGAAACATGGAACAAGCCTAAGATAAAAGCAAAAGGCACAGCAGAAAGGTTAGCTGTATGGGTGAAGCAACTGGCAGCAACTCAGAAGTTCTGTTTGTGTTGACAGATGTGAAATTTTACAGCCGCTGTTTCCTTACCACTGCGTAATTGATACAATTCTTGTGCAAATTTCCTCTTCTTAGTATGCGCATCAATTTATTAAATATATTACTTGGCAAGTTCAGTTTTCTAATAGTTTTTAAGATTCACAGCAATTATAATTAATCTGCCTTTCAGGATATCTCTTTCTTCCCCCCCCACCACCGTAAAGAAAGCAACTGACATGTGGCTCGCGCGGCAGATGGACTGACGGTAACACGTAGGCAGCTGTATGTATTTGGCATGCAGGCGCCAACTGATTTTGCTGGGAAGCAAAACCTGACTGCTGCCTCTGGTTCGTGAGAGTGGTTCTGTATTCTTTCCTGCACGAGAGCTTTCTAACTGCGTTCTGTAGTGTCGTCCTTGAACCTCGGGGCGTTGTACCTTTTCAGATGCTATATGGATGTTGGTGCTCGTGAGAAGGACCTTAATGGGTCAGAGCAAAGGATCGGCGAGCTCAGCCATCTCTGATGGTGACCACCAGCATAGGTTTAGGAAAAGTGTATCAAAACCAGAAGAAATTTATAGTGATCGCGCCTTGTACAGCTTCTCAACTTATAGCAGCCAGCAGCTCAAGAAGTTTCTGAACCAGAAATGTCATCTGGGCTATGATGTTTAATTGGACTTAACTTTCATTAATTTGCCTTATTGATTTTTTTTTTTTTTTCCCAGCACATTTATATTTTCTGTTTTTCATGGTGGCTCGTGGCAGTGCCCCAATTCAGTTTTGTGTTCTGTGGAAGAAAACATTTTTTAGTTTCTTTTAAGTCTGCTTCCTGGTGATCAGGTACTACTGAATTATGTACTGTGAGAAAAGGCAAACAAGCATACCTCGGTCAGCTTTTCCAGATCATTCATGATTATATAGATCTCCTCAGCAGTTTGAAAAATCAATTGTTCCTTAGAAAAGCCATCCCATACTTTTGATCATTTGTGTTTCAAAGAATGTATTAAAACTAGAAAACTGTAAGACTACATTCAGTGTAAAGGAAATATCTGCATCTACTGACAAGGTAGCATTAAGATTACAGTCTGTATGGTTCTCTATTCCTTTCCTAAAAAATTATATCATCTTTGTAATTTCTTCCGAGCATTCAGATTGTATACCTAGAGATTCACACAGAATGTCTTCAATAATTCTTGTCCACAAGAAATAATTTAGTCATTCTATACATGGAATTAGCCTCTGATAATTTTTTTTCCCATAATTACTAATCCTAATATACTGGTGAGCAATTTCATCTGCCAGTTTATTATTAGCCATTCAAGTATCGTGAGACCCTTCTGAGAGTCTTCACACTCAGCTTTTAGATTTGATTATCTGCAGTCTTTTTCTACCATTAGTAAACTTTACCACTGCAACATTGACTCCCTTCAAAGTTTTTTCAGATGTCCCCCAAAACCTTGGTTTCTTGGTGACATCCTTGTTTTGTGAAGCTATTAATTTAGTCATTTTATTTTTTTGATTAATTTTGACCCTAGTGGCTGTTCTGTATATATGAAAAAGCCTTTCCTCTTATTCATTGTCTGCACAAACAGAATTTCATAATAAAATCTCTCAAAACGTGTTTGGCATTCAAAGTATTCTATTGCAATCTACTAATTAATATGACTATTGACTCCTTCAAACTTCAAGAGACTTCTAGGAAATAACTTTTTTTCTACAGAAGCTGGGGTCATTCTTTTCCATTATATCACGTCTATCCACATGTCTAATGAAGACATTTTTATTTATTACCTTCTGTTCTTCTGAATCCAAAGATCATTTAAGTGATGACATACATAGCACACGTTGTTGCTTAGAAGTTGGATTCCTAAGACGAAGACCATGTAGTAGTTTAGGGGATTTTTTTTATTGTTCATTTTGTTGGTTTGGTCTTAAACTGCTTGTACAGATAGTTCCTTTTTAAGACAGCTCATTTTACTGAAGTGTCTTTGAGATCTGTGATAGAGGAATCTCACTGATGCCTTTAGTGTACACCAGTGCAGTAAATAAATTTAGCTTTTCCGCTTTTACATTCTTTTTGAGCACTCCTTTTATGCATTGATCTTTGAATAGCCCCACCTGGGAGACTTCTTTTTTCCAAAGTGTTGTGAGAGAAGGTGGGCGTTAAGTAGAGGGAATGCGGCTGTGTATGCTTTGGGCCATTTTGTCCTTTTCTGCTGAACAACTTTTTCAGTGTGATATATCTGGTTCCATTTTTAATTAATCAGTTAATCTCCTCTTCATTTTTTTTTTATTTTAGCATTAGTTATTTTTAATGATTGAAGTGCTCTTTAATTTTCTAGTTTAAGTGTTTTATCTCATTTTTAGTCTTGTATTACTCATTTCCGAAATGAGATATACATCACCATAAGCTGATGAAACCCCATAACTAACTCCATGCTGCTGTATTCTACCCTTTTAGCTGTTTATTTCTTTTTTTATTATTATTTCATTTTTACATAGTTCTCCTTTTTTTAAAACTTGGTCTTAGTTTTAAAGGTGGCTTTTTTCTATTTCCTAAAAAAAAAATGTATTTAAATACTTCATAGTCATTATTGCAGAATGACTTCTGTACATTACATCTTGCAAGAAGCTTTTGTGTACACTGTAACTGCTCTATGCTATTCAGCAGGGGCTGCTCTTCTTCCTATGGGATCTCTGGTTAGTAGAGTCATTAAAAAAACCAAAACAACAGAAGCCTCCCCCCCCCAAAAAAAAAAAAGCATCAACCACAAAAACACCAAACCAAAACAAACAAAAAAAACAAAAAAAACCACACACACACACCCAGAAAACACCACACAAAAAAATCCCCTAAATATTTAAATGTTGAAGAAACATTCTTCATGATGTGTAAAAAATCATATTTTACACATTAATATCTGAAGCAATATTTAGAGTTTACCTAGAGATGTATTTACTGCCTTCGTACCCTCTCTAATGTTTATTTGCATTTGTTTGTTACTGTCCCATTCTGATTAGATATTTTAGTACAAGAAAATTTCTGATTCGGGCACTGATTGGAAATCCTCGTGTGTACTGTATTTTAATACATAGGTTTATTTACATTATTTGACAATAACTATTCTTTAATTTTGGTTTCTCCTCTGTCAGTATGATCTGTGCTTTCAATTCTACTTTGTTTTTATCTTGATATTATACACCTTTTTGTTATAATCCTTCCACCAAATTCTTGGTGTACTTTCTCCATTATTATCTTTATTTAAAGATTTTTCTTGATACTAGACCTTTTAGACTCCTAACATTTGTATTATATATGCTTGGTATTGCCTTAGCACCCTATTTTTGCACATCTCATTTCAATTTCTTAACAAGTATTCTTCATTATTTCATATTTAGTTGGTATATTCCACTTGGTTTTGGGTGAGGATTTTTTTATTACTTCAATACTAGAACACTTCATCTCAACCTATTTGTTCCATCTATCAACTCTTCAAATCTCTCCCATAGAATCATAGAATGTTTTGGGTTGGAAGGGACCCCTAGAGCCCATCTAGTCCAACCCCCATCTCCCATCTTTGTAACACAGCAAAACCAAAAATCCACCCTCTTATAATCTTTTAAATGCTAGTACTCTGATTTAATTTTATCATCCTTCTCCTTTTGTTTTGCTTTTTTCCTGCTGCATAATTTTTTTGTATTTGACCTGTTGGTATAGGAGTGGTAAGGTACCGCATCTATTAAACCTAGTTGTTTAAAATTTAATCCCTGATATTTACGGATTCATAAGGGGGTGTGAGCATTTCCATGTACAGCATCAGTAGCAAGTTACCCTCGCTAGGAGTAGGCTAAGTTCTTACATGTTAGGATACCCATTTGTAACTTCATTGTGCTGCTGGGCATCAGGAAAGAGTATTCTTGCATATTAGGCTTCATAGCGACTCTGGGTAGTAATAATTCAGTTTTCAGACCGGGATGGCTATGACAGCAGCACCCTTGCTAGCCAGTGCGATGGGGCAGTATGTAACCTGATTCATTTTCATCCTGAGCTGGATGAGATACAGCTTTGCTTCAAACAACAGAGGCAGTGATTTACAGCAGGCAGAAGTGCAGCTATGTATTTCAACTGTATTTTGAATACTGAGGCTTTCATAACTGAATGCCTATATTTTTTCAGGCCTCCTTGAATTTGCAGAGTCTATAAAAATTCAGGATCATACAGACTGCAGTATCAGAGAAAATTGTCCCAGCTGCCTGCTCATTCATTTACTCAACTATAGTCATCCAAAACACGCAAGGATGACCATATAGGTGCAATAAGGATACTCATTTTTCAAGGCTGTATCCCGCCTGGTGTCTCACAGATGTCTTCTGACAGTTGCTTTCACTGTCCATAAATTTAGAAACCAGCAGCTCCTGGTTCCTGTTTTGAGCCTCTGTGGGAGTGTGTGTGTGTATCGTTGCCCCTGGAAGGACAGTCCTCTCCCAAAGCTTCTCAGTTTCTGTGCTTTGAGACATTTTAAAGGATAGGTCCTTGGGGAATTATGTGGACACCTGCAAAAAAGGGAGGGAATATTCTTCTGGTGTATAGGTAACTAGGATTTGCCTCCACTTTGTGCTGCAATGAGTTAACTAGCTTAGAAAATGAAATAATGACAGTCAGAGAAAATCAGAAGAGGAGGAAATAAAGGAAAACAAATACATACCAAAATGGTGCAGAAGTAAACCTAAAAAAAAAGTATTCTTTTGAGGAAAAGTAAAAAAGGAGAAAATACAGGTCAGAAGGAAGGGACAGATGACTCTTATACATCTGTCACTTTAGTAGCTGAATTTCCCGTAAACTTCCATCGAGATCCGATTAGCTCTGCGGGGAGCAATCCAAGTGGGAAAGCATTAGATGTAACTGAACTTGTGATAAATCCTCCTGCAGCCGAGCATTAGTGAGAAATACACCGATCTAATAACAAATCACGATTACAGTTTAATCCTGACTGGTACCTTCAGAATTACGGAGAAAATGGATTGTTTAGGGTTGACTTTTACAATTCCCCAAGGTAACAGTGTGGGGTTCTCATTAACTAAAAGAATTATTCAATTTGAGGATGAAGCCGTGTAACTGCATGCTTTTCACAGGGCTGAGATTGTCATTGTCGCAGAGGTGTATGTGAATGACTTCTAAATCACTTACTAGTCACATCCCACGTAGTAGATTCCTAAGCATCTTACTTCATATCAAAGCTGTAAAAGCATTAAGTTTTAAAACTTGAGATGGCTTCTGATTTTCAGTTCAGGAAAGAATTCTTCCTGCCTCACCTTTCCAGATGTGATAGGCATTGCTCAAAGGCTTCATTCCTCCAGTGCCTGAAAGCACAGATGCAATATAATGAGTCTCTGGTGTTCGCTACGATGTTGGGTGTGATGAAAAAGAGAAAGTACTATTTTATATTTATAGTTATTTATACGCCTTAAAGTGCCACTTGTCATTAGAGATAAGATTGCTTCTCCTTTTTGTCTTACATGTGGGATCTACACTACATCTCTTTTGATGCGCTGTGGTTAGGATCTGTCATTTTTCATGGCTCAGCAAAAGAGAATGTTAGGGAGCCCATTTGCTTGAAAATGGATCTTTAATTGCTCAATTGCCTCTCACGTGAAGAATTTTTTAAATCAAAATTCACGGTTTTCTCATAAAACTCTTGGTATTTATTTATTTTTTTTTACCAAAAAACAAACACTTTCTGGAAGATATAAAATAAACCAATTCTTCTTGACTGACTTGACATAATTTTAAGCAGCCTTTAAGTTTTAACTGAATATATTTTGTGCTATAAACAAACATTGTTGAACACTTCCTGTGCACATTTGTTTTCTACAAGGGTTGCGTGCAGTATCTATTCTAAGATTGTAAAGACATTTAGCATTAAACTTATTAGTAGAAAGATTAACCTGACACTGACATTAGTTTGGTGGAATCACAGAAAACAGTGCCAGGTGGTGATATAGCTTAAATAATATATAACTAGGATCATTACAGATACGTATTTCTTTTTCCAAAGCTTAGTGCATTCTCTTTGTCATCATGATAATTCCTAAGTCATTTTTATTATTGCACGATCAAATAATATAACCCTAATGAGTATCTTTGGGACCATTTCTCATGTGCATCTTAGGAAAATTTTTCAGAGCCAGTCTATAGTGGGATATGAAAATAAAACAGACATTGACAGTTTTAAAGCAAAATACCATTTTGCAGGTAATTTTGTGTTTCAGCTTTCTGAATATGTATAATTTTCAGATTGAAAGTATCCTAATATATAACATATTTCATGTCTCCTTTCTTTTCTTCTTTTTTTTTTTTTTTTTTTTTTTTTTTTTTTTTTTTTCTGTTCCCTAACATGTCTTTTGGTTTTCCTGAAATCTCTCTCAGTATCTCAGATGAGGTAGATGTCTGACTTAATTTTAAAAATGGAACCATTTCTGGGGCAAAGGGGTGGACAAATCTATCTTCAGGTAATAATTCTCATTAGTTTCAGAAGGAAAAGCACTAACATGGAAAAGGAGTGGAGTTAGGGGACCAACCGATGGATGGAGTAGGTAGTTCTCTCTGCAGCTCTGTTTTGGCTCAGGAAAGGGAAGTTAGTATTTTGGGGAAGGAGAGCAGAAATGTAGAATCCAAGGTGTGAAAAAATGAGTGAGAAAAGAGAGACCTGATCTGGTGTGGGCGCTGAAAGCGCAGCCAAGAAAAGCCTCGAGTAGTCTGTCAGTTCGAGTTCAGCGCTTGGTCAGGGCTATATAAATGCAATAAAAATATCTTCCCAATTCATTCCTCAGAAAAAACCCAAACATCCTATAAACCTGTCCAGCACTGTAAGAACCTCTCACAGGATCCTAATGCCGAGTTTAGCGCATGTTACCGGCTGGGTGGGAGGAGAGGAGGTCCATCTGCCGTGGTGCAGGAGCCATCTGGTGTCACCAAACCTTCCAAGCCTGGAGGGAGTGGTGAGGGCCCGAGGTCACCCGTCTGCGATGCTGCTGCCCTCTAGAACGGGAGCGCCTGGAGGGTGGCAGCTGGGAGAGACGTCTGGCTCATGCAACCGTGGGAGCAGAGAGGGCTAGACTTGATGGAAGAACCATCTCTTTCTCTCCAGCTTTGCCCCTAAGGGATGGCTTCTCAGAAGCTGCTCTGGGGAGAGGGGAGAGCCGGGGGCCATCTGCACCCAGGATGTGCCAGTCCCCATGTTCCCAGCAGGTTAACTGATTTCTTCGCTCCCACTCAGTACCTGGGAACGAACTGCCATGCGCACATTGAATCTGGTCCATGAGACCAGTGCATCAGTGGAAAACCAGGTCAACAGTACAAAGGGATCCAGCCCGGTTGCGGGGTCAGCTGAACTCCTGTCTCATGTTGGTTTGATGAAGCCAGTTACTTACACTGGCGTCAGCAAAGTAAATCCTAATTTAAAATTGTGTAACTGCAAATGGAACCACATCCACCGCTGTGATGAATATAGGTGGGTGTTTTTTTTTCTGTACAGATATATAAGGGTTTGTTTACTTATTATAGTAAGTGTATAGAACATCACTTACAATATAATCTTTTACTTAATTTCCTAGTGGTGGTGGCTTTCCTGCTGTCTCATAAGGTAAATGTAAACATTCAACATAAACATTCAACATAAACATTGTTTAATAAACAGAATGTTTAAAATAGGAATACATACAGACTGTCACTCTACCTTCTGTGCTTTTCGGCGTTAAGCAACAAATTGTTTTTTAAGACGTACATGGCAATGATTTTGTTGCTACAATATATATGAGTGGATAGAAAGCATAAAACATTTTTTTAAAGGTATATGTTTGTCTGAAAATCTCTTTGTTGAATAAAAATAAAGCAAAAGGACCTTGGGTCTCCCGCATATTGAGGTGATTCGTATGTTGCACACTTTGAGACATTTGTCACTGTCTGATGAAATGACCATAAGTATCAAAGGAAAGATTTATTTTCAGACTTTTTCTTTCGTAGCTGTAGTTCTGAAAGATGAAAGAAACCCAATGTTCTGAGACTTATAACGTATTTTTAACCGCTGAGCAACATTAAGTAATTTTTTCTGGTATGAAGTAACCAGGATTCTGATTTTTTTGCAATGATTTCCATTCAGCTGTAATGCGGCCTGTTGCAAAATTGCTGTAATAAGACTTGCAAATATTTGTCAAGGAGAAGGGAATTAAGAAATAAAAGCTTGTTTAGGAAAATCCAATGCAATGTATAAATATGTAGATGCTACAGTCCGGATAACCTACACCTGAACAGCCTCTCCTGAATGTTCCACCAGGTTTAGTAGCAGAAGACAGTATCGTGTCGCTGGAAAGCCGCTGCTCTGTAGCATTATTCAGGGAAACCTGTTTAAGTGTGAAGGCATCTTAAACATTCCTCCAGCAGTGGGCTTCTAGTGATATAATAGCTCCTTTAGTAACCAAGGGTAATCTTTATTTTTAAGAAAAACCCTGATGTTGGACATTTACCAACAAAATAGATATTAATTATGTGGGTTTTGTCTGAACTTCACCATTTGGCTGTAGCAGTGGTTTATCCTATAGCTTTTTTGAGACTCCTCCGGCACTATTTTAGGGAATGTTTTAAAAGGAAACAATTTTGGTATTTTCTTATAAACAGATTTTAGGTTATCAAGAATATTAAAAAAAAAAAAAAAAAAAAAAAATGAAGCAAATAGTAAAAGAGTTGCAGTAAGAACAGATAAGATCCTGTTAATTTCCTAGATACTTCCAGAAACCACCTATCATAGGGTGGATTTGAGTTGTCTTCTGGAGTAAGTTGCCTTGCTGTATATATTCCTATATATAGATACAGCGTAAAGAAATAATGATAATTTAGATTAGAAATGTAACTTTTAGACAGCTAAAGCTGAGAATGACTTTTAATCATTATTTTAAAAGCATAGTTGTTGTTCAGAACCCTTGATTGCTTTGCATTTGCATGTGATAGAAATCTATTTAAATCAATCTCTTTTCATATTCTTGTTTCAGCAGCTGAATAGCTGCTATTTGTCAATTCTTTTCACTAGCAGTGTCAGTATAAATTCTTTTATGCCTGTATTAATGCCATCAGAGGAATGTAGCTGCCAAGCTCGTTGGTTTGGGGATGCTAAAACTTCATATGGGACCGAGAAGAAGCCAGAGAGTTTCAGGGAAGAGAAATCCACTGAAGGTTTCCTAAGTGTGTAGAGATGATCTCTTGATCTGGAAATAGTGAAAGTAATACAGTGTGATCGCCTTGTTCCGAAATCCTTCCCTAGCATCCCCTTTTGGCACCCGCAACAGGCAGGATCCTGGGCTAGAGGATCCTTTGTTCTAAAGCACTGTGGCCATAGTCCTGTTTTTAAAGAAATTTGACCTTACGAACATAAAAATTAACAGCTCTAGACGCGACTATCTGTTCAGTAAAGACAACAAAGTGAAGGCCTGGATTTTTCACCTGAGAAAACTGATTTCTAGAGGTTGTGGTGAGGCCAATTCTTGCCAGATTCATATGTAAATAAATCACGTGGGAGGTGCCCATTGCTTTTGGGTAGGCTGCAAGCGCCACTCAAGCCATCTGTTCATAAGCTGCCTTCTGAGGAGCACTCTTCATAGTTCTCCCTTCTGCAACCTGTGCGTATTCCCTTTTCAAATGGCTGACCTTGCGGTGGCATTTGTGGAAAGCACAGAACAGTGTGTGGAAAATGCCTGGGCTGGCAATTAATGTGTTTCCCCTTTGCTTGGAACCACAGATCAAAGGTTTCTATAATTTTCACAGGTCGAAATAATTTGCTGGTACAGAGATCCATCTCATACAATCAAGTTGGTGCTTCGCAGTGTGTGCTTTTGCACACTCATGTACAGACATACCCCTACACCCAGCACACAGGAACGGATTTTGTTCTTCCCTGTTCTTTTTCCTGAAGTGTTTGGAGGCTGAAATTATATGGGGGGTTTTGTTTGTCTTGTTTATAGAGAGATGATAAACATTTTAATGGAACTCTGTGCTTTGTAGAGTCCTTTTTAATACATTGTTAAAAAAACCAAACAGCGCGGATTGTTGAAATGACAGAATTTCAAAACCTGATTTTATTCTGTGTGTCTACAATTTGCAAGCATAAAACAGAAACAAGTTTAACAAATATGACTTTAATTCAGCTGCAAACATTACTGGTTTTAAATGCCCTTAGTGACCTAATGGACAAATGTACAGGGTTCCTAAATCCCTCAGTCTCTTTCAAAAATCCTTACTCCTATAGTACTTGTTATTGCAAGGTAGTGACTACATTCCCGAAACCGATGGTCTTGATAAGCCGAGGTTGAAAATCAAGTTTATCTTCACAGACTTTTGAGCTAGGATTTAAAATTTCCACGGTTTTCTGTTGTTTACTTAGAGGTTATTAGAGGACTGTCTTTAAGCTGCTGATTTTTCTGACTCTCACCAGTTCAGCGGGTGTGCTTTCATTACCCCCGCTAAGCGAGACTGTTCGGGTTAGGTGTGTTTGGTCATCTGGTTCAGTGTATTGAATACAAGGTCAAAGTGCATACAAGGTATTAGTGTGCCTATCTGAGAGAAGTCCACGACGGTGAAAAAGCAGAGGAAGTTATGAAAAGAATGTACGCTGCTCTCAACCTGCCACCATCGCCTCGTTTGAAATTGTTCCTATGAGGAACACCATTAGCAGGGTTTCTGCGGGCAAAACCCTACTTAAAAGGATTCCTTAGGTCCCTTAAGGTAAAAATCTTAAGAAAAAGACAGCTAGATGCACAGAGACCTGTTAATGAATATCCAATATGCTGGATAAACAAAGATTTGTACTCAATTATTCTTAGAATTGTTAGCTAAGATACTTTAAGCATCCAACAGTAATGCTTACTGCCGATGAAACACTGCAATTTCTGGTACTGGTGTTTTTTAGGCCTTTTGTAAAGTCAAGTATTTTTGCTTGTATAACAGTTGTTCGTAGGTGGCTCTTAGCTAAAGAGTTCATATCATCATCTCGGTGTTTTTTTCCAAAGAAAAAGGTATCTGCCACTGTCAGCTGGTGCACACTATTCCAGTATTAAATATTTTTATGTTCCTGTCTTGTCCACAACAGAGAATATTCATCCTAAACCTCACCACTTTTCTAGCAGTCAGTTTCCCTGGTAACAAAGCCAGTGACACAAGTTTCTGCTGCAAATTAGACCAGGGTAAATATGGAACAATATTACTGACTTAATTGGAGGCTATATTCTGATGCAGCTAGAAATAGAACTGGTGTTAGTAACATTACGTGATCTCTTCTTTAAAGCTTTTTTTACCTTAGGTAGCTAATCGATGAACAGTGTGCCAAATAAAACCCCAAGCCACTCCGTGCCTCCTTCTGTCTTTGGAGCCCGGGCTGTCTCCCCTGTCAAACGTTTAAAATGCAAGGCATGTCCAGTAATATGAAAAGATTTGTCTTTGTTCCTGAATCACTGCCGTATTGGTCCCAGGATAAGGCCTTTTAGCATGTCTGTAAGAGGGTGTGGGTCTGTTGTTTTGACTGGGACACGTTAAGCGAGGATTTCTCTGAGAAGTATCCTAATTCCTTTCCACATTTTTTTCTAGACAACCTATCCCCACATAATCCTATTAAAATTACAGTTATAAGGCATATCTACCAATGAGATTTAACAAAGTTTCAGTGATTATAGTACCAAAATTTTAGAGACACCAGCAAATTATGTTCTCCTGCCCTGTTACTATGCCACCTGGCTGTTTACCCAGCTTCAGGCATGCCTTGTCAACTGACCTTGCCATGTGTCAGTAAAACGCCTCTATTTAATTCCCTGTCCCTTCCACGCATGGCAGGTAGTCCTTCATTTCTTACCCTCCGCATTCTCAGCTCTGACTTACAGAAACATTCATTCATGTCTTCATTTTATGATTCTTTACTTGTTTTTCACATGCTTTTGTAATCGGTGGCGTACTATTTGGCTTCATGTCAGCAGTTGCTGAATTGACGTTGCTCTATTCAATCCAGACTGCTCAAGAGAGAATAGCCAAATAATAAAACAGCACATGATCTATGCTTAGCAATTGAATTTGCTTACTTCAGCTTGTAATCTGTAGCTGCTTTTACATGATGCTGCAAATTCAAACATCGGCGCTACTTGAGCTTCGATTCATGTTTTTTGATAGGCCAGCTATTTGGAGTTTATAGAATTACTTAACTCAATTTTGTCATACAGAGGTTCGAGTTATACCTCGATTCAACAGCGCTCTGAACAGAAGCCAAAATTAGAAATAGTTGTAATTACAACACTATCTTTGTCATCTAGATCGCTGCCCATCTGAATGAATACAGGCTGAAGCGCATGATGTATAGGTATGCAGAGATATAGTTTCAGGCTCTGTGCAAATTCAAGCATTTCTGCATATTTCTGTATCTGCTAGAGTCACTTGATTGCTTAAAGTTTACTTCCCCACACCAAAACAGCTGGAGACTTGCTTTGCTTTAAAGAGCATACACTGACTGGGAGAAGCATCCAGGCCTGACACACGCATGAAATGCTGCCATGCTCTCAAGGCACCAAGCCAACACCAGAACGGCTGCCACATCATCTCTTGCCCTGCCTCTTCCCCTGCTTGCCAAAATTAGGCTTGCATGAATGCCAACATCTGGTGCAAGCCATACTGTATCTTGGATCTGCGCCTTTCCACCACCTGGAAGAAAGGCTGTAGGATTAGAGCCTGGAACTGAAAGCATTTGATTTTTGTGAGCTGTAGGGAACATAACATTTCTGTTTGTGTCTGCTGTTCTGTGTATTTCACATTAGCTAATAAACTGAGAGGACTGCATGTATCTAAATCTAAACTAGCTACTTAACGATGAAACTTTTTATAAATTAGTCAACGGCAGCTAGCAGTCAAGCCTAATGGCAGCAGATGGACTTCATGGTGCCTATTCCAAACCCTTTGCTACTGTGCTACTCCCTCCAAATTCCACTCTGGTTGCAACCTCTTTGTTTTAAATAGAATCACAGTTGCCTTTTTTTTCCCCCCCTAATATTTGCTTGGTTGCTTTACCCAGATGATTCTATTGCAAGGGATTGTAAAGGCTTAGTCTGCTGCTGGACCACTGCATTCCCTCTGGCCTCGTCGTCCTTCCAGTAATGCTGGCTTTTGAGCAAGCATTCAGCTTCTCATCTGTATTCTGAAATTTGATGAAGGATTTTCTCAGTGCTATGACTACAGTTGTTCTTTGAGAAGTTTCTCATTTGTCCTTTCTAGTTGCATCTACATTGCCATACGCCCTGCGGTGCGTCTGCCTCTTCAGTCATTCTGCCACTTTCCTGCAACAGGTTTACTCATCCTTGGAAGCAGGGTCTTCATTAGCTTTAAGTTCATGCATCATGAAGCATGGTTGTTTACGTTCTTAGGATAGTGTATTGAAGCCCCTTGGTGATGCCAGGTGAGAGCTTTTCCTGGCTGTCAGACTATGGATTGTCTTTAGTACCAACCCTGCTCTCCTCTCGCTTTGTGGGTGGTGAGCGGTTCGCGTTTGTATGCCCAACTTGAATTCTGCTCCTGGGATGTGGGCTTATTGCTTGAGCCCAGTATGGTCAGTCTCCTGTGCCTTAGAAAGGGTTTTAGAGTTTCTCTGTTACGTTTATTGTCTAATCTAAATCCAGGTGGCCTGAATGCCTCTTTATCTCTGTCGCTTTTGACATTTGTTGAAGAAACAGTGTTAGTAATAAACACAAAGCTCATGCAATCAGACAGAAATTGGGCAATCTGAATTTGAGTGCTAGTTTCCCATTTACAAATAGAGTAATGCTATGTAGTTTCTTGTCAAACTATCCCCTGGGTAT
>KL279685.1:240-13424 GCA_000699545.1 Podiceps cristatus | reverse complement strand
TTTTTTTTTTTTTTTTTTTTGGGGGGGGTGTATTGTGCTTTTGTGTGTGGTGGTGGGGTAGGATTTTTTTATTTGCCTGTTTGTTTTTGGTAATGTCATTGTTGGAACTGGTGTCCTTGAAGGTCTCTGGTTTGCTGTGAATCAAATCCAGAAAGTCAGTACCTGGGAGGACTGAGGTATCAGTTCTCCCTACTTTTCCCTGTCCTTTGGGAGGACATCTGCATTGTCCATCTGCATTGGCTGGGGATTGCATTGTTTACTCCACAATAATCTTGACATGGTTATTTGTATCTATGGCTGCTCTGATGGTGTGGATATGAAAGTGATATTTTGCCTCCCTCTAAAAGGAAGGATTCAGAGTATTGGTAAGGAGGAGTAAGAGCTCAGGGGCAGGTGATACTTGTTTTGTCTTTGTGTGTGTGTGTGTGTGTAAACCAAATGCATTAGAACTTTTTTTTTGGTTGTTTTGTGTGTGTGGCGCATCCAAGTACAACAGTATGCACAATGACAATGTAATTGGTAGCTCAGGAGCTTACTGTAGGGGGTATGAATGGTTTGATTGAAGGCTGATATACTGAGGATCCTCATTGAGCTATTGTGGATGCTTCAGGAAGAATGTGAGAACAGGGTGAGATTGTACTTTCAGAGTTCCCAGTGATTTATGGCTTATGAGCCTTGGACTTGTCTGAGTGAAAGTGTCTTTGTAGTTAATAATCATCTGAGGATTTTTATTCCCACCACTTTTTTTAAGCAATGGGGCCTAGTAGTATCCACTGCACCCAGTGACACTGAATTCCACAATGGACTTCACCTGAAGAAATCTACTTTGGTTTGGTTTGAACCTGCTATGAGCTGGGTTCCTCCAATGCCCTTCTGCTGTCGTAATAGGAAAGGGGATTGTTTCCTGCCTGCCTTCCCCTGGCAGCTAGGATCTTGCAGAGCTCTGCATCCTCTCCCCGCGGCGGTCTCTCTAAAGAGGTTGTGAGGTTAAAGGAGCCACACACAGGAGCTCTCTCTTACCTCTGATTATTTCACCTTTTGTTCTGTGTTTTCTAGTTCTATTGTGTCCTGTTGAGAGAATAAACCAGGTTTATGTAGTGATACAGCTTTGTTGTTGTTGTTTTCTTCTGTATGCATTTCATAATAACAATTATTGATAACGCTCTGTTCCCTTTTTATTTTTCTTTTGGACTGCTACAGAGAATTTAACTATCTGTTAAAATAATCTATTGTTGCCCCCAAACTCTGTTCCTTACTGGTAGGACTCCTGGCTGTCTATGTAAAGGGAATACTAGGCGCTCCCTGTCATCCTTCTACCTACATATATGTTTTATTGTTTTTTATTCAATTTTGCCTATAATTTAAATGCCATAGTCACTGGAGATGCTGACAACTTTTTTCTTTTTCCAGAGGTTAAAGAAACACTCATCAGAATAAAGTTGAAAAGCTATAGCCCTTCCAGAGCTGTCCCAGCTGACAGGGCAGGCCAAAGAGCTGGAAGGGCTCATTCCTCTGGGAGTCAAATACCAAGTCCAAGAATCAGCAGAGTAGGGATAGTCTGTAGGATCTAAAAATACGGAAAACTTTTTTGTATCTACTATAAATAAATAAAAAGAAATGTTTACTACTTACTAAGAGGCATTGGTGGAACAGAAGATTTTAAGCAAATATTCTGATTATTGTTAGCATTTTGACAAGTATTTGTAGCAGAAACTTAGTGCATGGCTTTTTGCATGTTTGCTGCTACATCTTTATTTAAAAAAAAAAAAAATTTCTCTGACAGCCATAGATTTATTTTTGGCTCCTGATAATTTCACAGAAAAAAATGCAAAGTAACTCTTGTGATACAATCAACCTAAATCTTTCATACAGATTATATATCCTGAGAACAAGGAGGAAAGAAAGCAACTAGATGCTTCAAGTGCATTTGAAAAGAGCTAGTGGTGCTGTCTTAGAACTGTGCAAAAGTTGATGAAAATACTGTATTTCTTCTGTTACCTAAGCAGGATGTATAGGTACAGCACAGTAAGATGGAGGCTGCTGTCACCATGCCTGGATACAGACTCGACAGGCAAAGAAGGGTTTAGGGATTAATGGGAACTGCAGTGTAGCAGCCGAGAGGAGAGGCATTCAGAACAGGGAGCATCCCCTTGTGTGTTGCAGATATTGGAAGTATTTTTATTGTCAGCTTTCGATGTATGATTTGCAAATTGCATACATCCAGGTGATATCTGGTAGTTGCAGATATATTTTCTAGGACTCTTGACCAAATTAAAAAAAAAATCGAATTATATATCCTACTTTGCTTAAAAGAAAAACTAAAAAATGCACCTCTGGTTTGGTTAAATGTGGACTTCAATCACTAGAGCTCCTTCACAGAGTTATACAGAGGACAGCTAGACAGTGTATTCCTATCCTGTATTACCAATTTAACTATCTCCGTTCTAGGCAGGATTTTGACTAAAGGCATTTGAATTGTGAGTCTTAGGATGTTAAACTTTTGAAGAAGGGGTATGACGATCATTTAAGATCAAAAAGGTAAGAGGAAGATCAGAGCTCTTCTAAATCCGTCTCAGAGGAATGGGGTGGCTGAAGAAGCTATTAATTCTTCTTGCGTATCCCAGAACTAAAACACAAGTCATGCCAAAGAGTCCATCTTGGTTCTATGGGAAAAACTGAGCCCTTTGAGCAAAATAGGCATGAATTAGTTAAACTGGTATTGCTAAAAATGTTTTTCCCCTGTAGGGATAGTATAGCTGATGATAATGTGTACAAATGGTCTTGTAAGTTCAGTGAACTTGAGTTTTGGGCACTGTGGATTTAAATATGTAGTGACTAGCCTTCAGTTGCCACGTCTAATGGGTTGGTGCATCTGTGTCAAAGTTAGAAAGTACCTGTTAAAAAGGATGTGGAATCAGATTGATCCCTATTAGCCATGTTAAATTATTGAACAGCATCAACGTTGCATGAGTTGTCACCTGCTGACACTCTCTTCAAGAAGTGCACCATTATAAACTGATGTTGGTCACTGGAGGCTTGTAGATGTGTAAAGAGAAAAGTAAGGGAAAACAAAAATTCAGTGCTTGATGAAAATGATACTTTGCCTGGCTATAAATGGAAACCTTGGTTTCCAAGGTGCAACACAGGCGTCTCTTAAGACTATTTTTTTAGATGTATTTATCAATTTAAGAAAATAGGCATCACCTCTTCAAACCCTAAAACAGCAGGAGAGAAAGAGCACTTACTTAGCTGTTTTGCCCAAGAAGGCCTTGGTGAATAACTGTAAAAAAATTGGGAAGGGAAAAAGAACTAGTGGACTTCTGTTGTGTAGTACCAGTGATGCTGATCTCCTGTCTGTTTATTGCACAGGGCACCTCAAAACTAAACATTGGTTATCTGATTAGAAGTACTGGAAGCTGTTTGTCAGTGATGATGGTTGACTGTGTTTGGCTTGAGAAGACTGATGAAGGGAACTGTACTGACTTCAGCAAGAACATCTCAGAATTAGTTATGTTTTTCAGTGCTAATGAGTAGCGTGCCTGTTATTTCTTTTCTGGTGAGCAGGTTATTGAATGGCAGGCCCTTTGTCCTCTGTAGGACACCCTTTAGTTTGGGTGAGTGAGGTTGCAATGCCCCCACTGGCATCATCCTCTGGCATCTGCTTTGCAAATTCCATGTGATCAATTTATTTGTTGTGAGCTGCAAAACCAGGTTTATTCATAAAGAAATGTGGTGAGTACTAAGAATCGTTCGCACGGGTATTTAGTTTCTATGTTTTCTATTCACTGTTTTGTAGCCAGTAGCCTCAAATAAAAAGTGGCAGAACTCGGCAAGGGGAGAAACTGTTTCAAGTTGATGGATTTTGGAAGAAGAGCTTACTTATGCTTGTTGTGCTGGTTTTTTCTTATTTTCCTCTCTGACGATGTCAAAATGGAAGAACAAGTCAGAAGCACGAGGCCCTTTTGCCACAGCGCTTGGCTCTGAGTGTAAATGGCGTACTCCGGGCTGTCTGTGTTGGGGGTCTGCCTGAGAGAAGTGCCTGCATTCAGAATCCTCGTTAGGGAAAGTGATGGATGGCTCTGCTGCAAGCTGCCCTTTCCCATTCAGAGCGAGCCTGGGAAGGAGAGGGTTTCTGAGAAGTTGTCAGCACTTGATAGCTGTACAGAATCCTCTGTGTGCTGGATCACTGGAGCAATGCTGAAAGGAGAAAATGAGAAATACAGAGCCCTGCCTGTTCAGAGTGCCTGCTAAACTTGTTGAAACGCAGGTAGTACCAAACATGTCTGATGAATTGGGTCCTGTCTGCGGTATCAGATGGGAGTTGAATATTGCATAAATATCAGATTTATTAAGAGCTCTTTTCTTGTTCAGTGAATATTAAAGAATGATTCCTCTTGTGCTGAATAAAGGATAATCTGTTGATAACAGTCTTTTTGCATCCAAAGATATCAGGACTGCATTTTGAAAGGTGGTGTTTCCAAAGAAACAGATCAGTCGAGAGAATGTTTTTTTTTTTTTTTTCAAATTTCTCTCCAGTGAAAAAATGCAGAGTTGTTAGTTGAGCATTTTTTTTTTAAAAGATACTTCTTGAGAGAGTCATAGCTCATTTCTCTATCCAGTTAAAAGTACCTAGTGGAGATTTATGTAGGTCGTTAAAAAAAGAAAAAACTCCAAACTTAAGTACTTACAAAGGAGTCCAAATCAGAAGTTTATTTTTGATCGTAGTTGACATAGTGGCTAACTGGAGTGTTCTAGTCCAGTCCTTTAATGCATGCATCACTGTGCTATCCCAGTATGTGATCATATATTCATCACTAACTCTGTCTTTTTTGGATTCAAGTGACGTTTTATTTCTCAACTCTGCAGGTAATGCTTAAATAATCTAGTAGAGTATTTCTACTTGTCATTCCTTTCCTTTGTCTTAAAAGAACAATATACTTTGCAAGCAATCCCATTTAAACTGAAATGAAGTCTGTCCTCTGTTTCCAGCACTATCCTGTATCTAGGTGGAACCTTTACATACTGACATGTGTCTGAGATCAGAAATTATGACATGGTGTTTTTAAGTTTACATCTCTACAGCTAGATCTGTCACTTAAAGCATAGGTCTTTCTTCTTTGCTATGTATGAAGAATAAAATAGATCCTCTGATATATAATAACTCTTTGGCAAAAAAAAGTGTTTCTGGAGGATTTAGAAATGTATTAATTTACTTGTGCTAAAAATAATAATTGTAAATAGGGATCACTTAAGGTAGTTAGAAGATGAGTTGGACTTCTAGTTCCAAGTGTTGTCTAACAAAATTACCTAGTTCAAACTGAGAAACTTTTTCTAAATTTAGCATTCTTTATTGTGTGGTGTTCTTGCATGATGGGAAAAAAATCCTCAGCAGAAGGCGAAGAAATGGTTTAGCTCAGGGTTTGAAGGAGGAGTTAGTTCGTTTCTTAAAAATAGTTGTAGTTTTCGTGTGGTTTCCACATGCCACAGTAATTCTGCTGTCACCTCCATAAAAGGAGGCAGATTTTTTTTTTTTTTTTTTTTAAATCACAGTGCAATGATTTCAGTCTTGCTACAACTGGAAGATGTCCTAACTACTTTTTAACCAGTTTAGGCATTGAAATCTGCACTGACGGAGCTGGTGACAGCTGGGCTGTGCGGCGCAGGTGGGGGCCTGTTCTACGGGGGAGCACGGGAGCCTGTGGAGCTGCTGCCGCCCCCCAGGCCGGCCTGTGCCGGGCTCTTCTCCTCCGCGCTCTGGCAGGCGTGGGGCTAGGATGAGCTGTCAGGTGTGGAGCGCTATCGAATCTGTCCCGGAGGCTTTAGTGCTGCCCTGCTCGCCTTCTGAGCCCCATTGCTGTACTTGCGGTGGGGCGCGTTACAGGCGTAGCCAGGTTGGTCTGGGGGAGGTTACAAGATGGGCAACCAGCGGTGCCGGCGCTGGCTGGAGAACAGACCCCAGTTCCACATCCTCCATTCCCTTGCTGAAACCTGAGCTGTAGGACCTAGAAAACAAATGCACTTCTCGATCTTTTGGTCTGGTGATTTTGGTGATTTTTATTTGTGCAGGCCTTGAAATGGAAATCCTGCAGATCAGTACATTTTCTTGTTTTCTTCCAGGCTGTTGTCCATAAGCCTTTGTTTTTTTTGTGTTAGGGTAACCAAAAGCCTGTTTTTACCATGCCTACAGACAAATAAAGATGCATATGTAATATACAATGTCTGTAGTGGAAACGCTCCCAATAAAGGATTTCAGTGTTAGGAATGAAAGGATTTCAGTGTTAGTGTGTTGTGCTATCAGGGACATATGGGTGGGATGGCATTGCCTATTCTGGGTTCACCTTCTCTAGTACGTAAATGCAGCTACTCTGCATTTTTGTTATTTCCGTTAGTTTTGTGTTTGGCTGGCTTTTGTTTGCTAGTTTAATGACAGTGAAATGACAGTTCTGTTTCAGTTGCTGTCATTTTAGGAAAATATTTCTGCTTTTAAAAAAAAGCCCCCAAAACAAAACAAAAAACCCCAACAAACCAAAACCGGCTAAATTGGTGCAGGAGTAGGAAGAAACATTAAATGGAGAAACAGAATGAGGAATTGTTGGTAACTTGGTTCCAAGGTTTGGGTGGCTTTTGTGCAAAATGCTTAGGTAATCTTCACTTCTTTCTGTTTCTTTTCAATATCCAAATGTACTAATAAAATCACAACAGTTGTGTGTATGAACAGGGAGATCAAAGCTGTAAAAGATACATTTGCACTTATATTTAGAATAAAAATGACATGTTATGTACAGAGACCCCTTTCTGAAAGAGTTGACAGAAGTAACTTTTTAAAAACATGTAATAGCTCAATATTTTATTGAAATAACATTGAGTTTAAAATTGACCAGAGAGTGAGGCATGAGCTTATTTAGGCTTGAGGAAATTACAGTAAGTGGGGGAGAAAAAAAATAAATGTACTGTGGAACTTTTAGAGAAAATCAACTCTGAGTGGTGGGAGGCTGCTGGATTTATGCCTGAGGTGTGAGCATTTGACAAAGGCAGCCTGCTCATACAGATGGAATATTTTTTTTTCCATTTACTTCAGCGTAGTAGCTATTTCATTCAAAATTAAGAGCAAATTGGAACAGAAGACAGGAGATCTTGTTTTTCATCTTCTGGCATAAACCAGCAGCGGGTGTAGCAGGTGAAGATCTACTAATTCTAAACACTGCGGGGTATGGTCACCAACAGAGTCAATCAAATTCACTAAATATAAATAGAATTTCTGGCAAAGTGCTGGAGTTATTGTGAGGATAATAATTAATTTCAAATGAAGATGTCTTGAGGGTCACTAATATATGGGAATTAATTTTTTTTCCTTAAGGAAAATAAGCACAAATAAAAAGCAAGCTGATTTTTTTTTTTTTTTTGAAATAGATGCAAGTGGTGATTAAAACTGTTGTTTTTAAGCCCCTTGATTTAAATAATCTTACTGTGATCAAGGCAAGAGTCTATGAAGAGTGATTGCTTTTAATTTATTTTTGTAAGTATTGGAAAGCATCACATAAGACTATAGATAAGTGTTGTTTCTTTCATTGTCTTTAGCTGCCTTTTATCCTCTTCCCCTTGGAGTTAGAGACCTATTTCAGTGGGTTCACAAATGAATAAAATACATATCTTAAAGTCTGTATTTTGTAATTTGTGAGCTTACTGGCATTAATAATTGTGTAGAAGTTAAGGATCTGTACAAATATTTGAAGGATAGGAACAGAATTTATTTCTCTTTGTTTAGAAAGAAATTTTTCTGTTGGGCAGCACAGTGATGAATCTAGCGTTGGGGTTTTCATCTGAGAAATGAACACTTCCTGTGTGGGGTTTTTTTTCCTTCACTTCCACTTTGTCAATAAAGAACTTCCTTTTTGTTTAGCAGCATTTTATCATAGAATCATAGAATCCCTTGGTTGGAAAGGACGTTTAAGATCATCAAGTCCTACTGTGAAGTCTATGACTTCCAATTAATGGGGTGTTTTCTTTTGAGTGGTTCTTCAATTTGCTGTAGTTCAAGAACAGAAACTGTAAATAGGTGGCTGTTTATAAGAAAACTTTTATTTAAAAATAGGAGAGTAAAATCTGAATTATCCTAACAGAATGCCTAGATGGTCTCTTCTGGCTTCTACTTTGCTCTCTCTCTTTTTTTTTTTTTTTTTTTTTTTTTTTCCCCCCCACAACCCAAAATGTCAAACAAAACCAAACGAGAAGAGAAAACCTATACACCTTATTTTCTGAATCCATTGCCTTGCTGCATTCTGGTGGACCTGTCCATGCAGTAAGGATAAGTATCAAGACCCTAATTTTAGCAAAGTGTTTAAATGTATAGTTACATTCATTCCTACTACAGCCAATACTGAGGTCTAGATTTTGTTCTGAATAAAAAGCACTTTTCTGAGTTGGAGTATGGGAGGCAAAGTATCTGGCATTAGTCATAGCTGGTAGATAAATGTGCACTCTGTCTAGAGATTGTTTTGCTGATACTACGGATTGCAAATGTGATTCTAGCAGTTTGATGCGTATTTAGGTGCTCTGCACATCCCAAAGAAGGAAACAAAAAGAAAAAGGACTGAAAAGAATTTTGTTTTGAATAGACAGCTGTAAGTTTGAAGGCTAGTAAAACTAATGTTATTAGTAATTAGGCATATTCTTATGGCTGAGTTTCATTGCTGTTGAAATGGTAAAAATATTTGTTGCTGGCAAGTTAAACTGAAAACATCAAGTTGGTTTTTAGATGTTATATTTTTCTGCAGTAGGTTTTTCTTTATCGCAAAGGAAAGGTAAGAACCAGAGTCAATTTAATGAAGCACATGATAATCTACCAAGCAATCCCGCTTCATGCGTCTCTTATTATACAGGCATGGCCTGTGATGAATATGGATTCAAAATGCGATGCAGTGTCATACCCAGGGCCTGTGCTTTCTGTGTGGAGGGGCTTCCGCTCTGTATCAGCAAGGAAGATGCCCGTATTTCATGGTTATTGGTTGCTGCTTCGGGCTCTTGGCAATTTATCAGGGTAGCTTCTGGTTGGGTGATGTTTGGATGTGTCTGTATTGCAAGAAAATATTTTGGCACCATATTTTGTGTGGTTTGGTCCAGCGGAAGAGCATGTGGGATGTGTAGTCTTCAAATGGAAATGCTGTAGGAGTATTTATTTTAATCATTTTTTAAACATGCATCATGGCATGGCTAAAATTATCTGCCTAGTTCGGTAGAGTGAAGAAAAGCTCTGTAAATACAAACGTAGGTGGTGTGAATGGCTGAGAACCAGGTTAACGTTTGCTGTAGGCTTCCAGAGGCTGGTTTCTGAGACAGAATAAAAGTTGCATGTGAGCAACGGGCCATAGAACTTAATTTTTATTGATATGTTTAGAAACAGCTGGATTTGGAATGTAAAAAGATAATGAATCAACCTTGTGGTTTTCTCATTATCTTGGATAAGGTCAGGAGCGCTAACTGCACCCTTCAGATCTGACTCAGACTGTTTGCCTGTGCTGTATATGATGAAACTCCAAAGGCAGCTTTAAAACACGTGGCTAGAAATAACTTGTCAGTGTCGGGTGATGCAGAATCCACATAAATCTCTACACCTGGAATGTGTGAACCTATGAGTATCTCCTGTTAATTATGCTGTTTGACATTTCTAAAGCTAAATAAGAGTGATGGTTAGTTATGAATCATATCTTGCCATGTTGAAATGCCAAGCTTCATTTTATTGCAATAGAGATTACAGCCAGCAGAGTAGTAGTTCTTCTCAGCATCAGAATTTTTACTACTGTCAAATTACTGGTGCAGCATTTGCTTAATATAAACGAACCTTTGCACCTTTATAAAGTGCTTTAAATCTAGAAAAATTTGTCTTATCAAAAAGCTAATCCTGACAAATAATTGTAAATTTTTTTTCTTGTCTGTGCAGTGCAAGTGCAGTAAAACTAATTCTCTGCAGTACAGTCCAGTGCCCATTTCAAGAAGACTGGAGAGCATTGTTACAGGTGCTAGTGGCACTGGGTGGTTGGCAGGGGCAGCTGGGGGCTGATCTCGCAGCGCTCTTCCTGGGTTAAGTCTTTGGGTACCAGTTTTGCATGGTGTAACAAGCTTGATCTCTGCTGCCCAGCATTTTACATCGACTGTGTACCAGCCTTGTTCCAGCAAAGTAGGAAAACACATGCCTAAATAATGTCAAATGTCAATGGTGTGGAAATGCTTCAAAGAATTAGGGCCTCAGTTTTCTGTGTTGTGTTTTTTGGTGGTGTGTGTGGGTTTGTTTGGTTTTGGTTGTTGTTGGTTTTGCCTTTTTTTATTTTTTATTTTTTTTTTTTTGTAGGATAGTATCCACTTCAGCTGGAGTATTGCATCCTTAGTCCCACTGTTAATGCAGTGTGGGAAAAAAATTCCCTTTCTAAAGCAGTGAGTGCTGGGTAACCCTCCACCACCACAAAAATAATAATACTAAAAATCCAGTTTCAGGCATTTGAGCTCTGTGTGCTTAACCAACCTCATAGCTCAGATTTCAGGAAGTTCATAAGCTCCAATACCTGTCACTTCCTTTTATTTCTGTTTTGACTGAGAAATACGAAGAAGTCTAACTGAAAACTACATTTTTAATCACAGCGTGAAGTTACGCAAAGGTGCAAGCTTGTACTGCATTAACATTTTGTAATTTCTATTACAACATAAAGTATTTGTTTAAGTACATGATGGGGTACATCACATTGAGGTAAACTTCTGAAAATTGTTGTTTTTACGGTAGCTCCCACATAGCTATAGGAGCATGCAAGCTTTCTGTGCAGGATGCTGCGCTTCCTATGTGTCATGTAAGCAGCTGCCATGCTCCTGGGCAGTGAAATGGGTTAACAAGTGAAGCACCTTCCACCTGGTCACTGTCCTGCATCTTGGGTTGATAAGCATTAAATAACCCTTAAACAGGACACCCCCTCAAGAGCATTGCAACACAGGATTTTTTTTGTGTTATTTGTTAATACCTTTTGCAAGTGTGAGACCTGCTTATTGTGTAGCTCAGAAATGTAGATATTCACTGTCCAGGAACTACCTTTCTCTCACTCTCCACCACCCCCCCCCCCCCCCCCCGTCCATTTTTCTTTTTTTTTTTTTTTTTCCCTTTTCTCCCCTCTCATTTTGAGGCAAGAAAGATGCATGTAAGAGATGTTTTGACTAAAGCTTTGTTTTAATATCTTGCAGCTGTTGGGATGCAGAGTGTGCCCAGCACAGGTCTGCAATACTGGACCACATAAACTGAGATGTAGCCTCTGTTTTCATCCAAAATAGGCCCTTTTGAAGTGAATGCTGGGTTTACGGTTCTCTTTCACCACATAAACACTCAAAGCCCCCATTTCCCACCATCCTGGAGAGTGCCTTACCCTCCTGCTCATAGGCGTGTTTTTGTGGTTTTATGGGTTTTTTGGGGGTTGTTTTTGGGGGGTGTGTGGGGGTGTTGTTTTGCTGAAGCGCTGTCAGCCTGCAGCAGGGAGAGCGAAAAGGGAGCCCCTGACATGGCGCAGGCCTGCGCTCGGGGTGCTCACAGGGCCAGGGCTATAATGAATTCCTCCTCTCCTTAGTCCAGCAACTGTTTAGATATTTTTATCCAACAACCCTTTCAGCTTTTTGCTTCCTGCCTGTCTGGCTGGTGATGCCTCCCTTCTCTTTTGCAGTACCTCCCCCCCCTTGATTGAAGTCCTTTCTCTTTAACCTCCTATTGTATCTGCCCAATTCCATAAATTCTTCTTCTGAATTCCTATTCCTTCCCTACAAAAAGCCCCTTTTTCTGAGGGGAGTGCGTTTTTGCCTGGCCTCTGGACAGCTGTTCTATTCAAACCCTCTCCCCCAGACTAAGACATCCCACAATTCATCGCTTTTTTTCCTTTGCCATAGTAAAAGCTAAAAGAATGTTTAACAAAGACCTACAATTTGTGAGGAGGGAGATGTGAGTGTAACTTAATAGTTTCAGAAAACTGCTGAATAATATAACTGCTGAATAATATAACCCTTTGAAGAACATTTTTGAAAGCTTTATCCCTGTTTGTAACCAGCTGATAAAGCTATAAACTTGCAGAATTTGATACAAACATCTTTGTACCTTAGTGGCGAGTTTTCTTTTTTAATTATTTAATATTTCAAACAACCTTTTTTTTTTTTTTTTGCTTAGTACAAGGTGGCATGAAATTAAAGCACGTATCGCATGTTGATCATGGGTAGGTGATTAATGGATTGTATTGTGTTTTGAAGATTCTGGAGTCAGTAATGCTATGCAAATTGAGGGCAACACATTTTTAAAAAGTCATGGGTTTTAGTTGCATTTATTCCTTAAAGCCACTACTTTTTCTTTCAAAGATTTGTGCATGGTAGATAAACACTATTTTGATTATGGGAAGCATTTGTGGTATGGATTTAGATCATAATCTGAGTAAGTTTGTTACACAACGAAGTGCTGAAATTGGTGTTTTAAAGGAATGCAATCAAGTTAAAATTACAGTTTTGCCTCTGTTTACATAACAAAACATTTTAACCTCCTCTCATTTGTAGTGTAGCTGTTATCCCAAAGCAAGATGAGGAATAAAGTACTTTCCTCTAAATTTTTGGCTAGTTCAACGGGCACCTGAAACAGCCTTTCGTGCATGTTGGGTCCCGCTGTGTTCTCACAATGGTCGCTTGCTTTGTTTTTTTGTCCGAGAGGCCTTTTCGTGGCAGCTGGGAGCCTAGTGAAAAATGCTCCTGGTTTTGAATTTATTTAATTTTAAGTGTAAACTTGCTTTATTGCTGTTTTCTGGGTCAAATCTTATGGGGGATGAGACTGCCATTTTGAAATGTCAGTGTTTCTCAGCTCACAGTGGCCATGTTTCTATCCCTGCGTCATGGCACGCGCACCTACAAATACATTTTAGTTGACGTGAAGATCCTGGAGTGCTGCGGCCACTTAGCCCCTTGCTCCCCGCCTTACGCATCTGCAGAGCCTGCTCCCTCTTTTATGAGGTATATCTCACCCTCCCACGTGCACCCAGCGCGTCTCGATCTTGGATAGATGCTTGGCCTGAACCCTACAGATGCGCTTTAATGCGATAGATCCCGTCTGCGAAGGAGCCATTGCGCTGCGCTGCTTCAGCCATTTGCCGGTGGACAAAGGAGCCCCCCAGCTGGCCTGGGACTGG
>JMFS01098739.1:0-23404 GCA_000699545.1 Podiceps cristatus | reverse complement strand
AAGAAAAAGAAAAAGAAAAAGAAAAAAAATAGGGTTTGTGCAAACAGACTGTCCCCTGTAGAGTTATTTCGGTTTTACTAATTAAAGAGCAGTATTTGACCAAGGCTCTGCAGATGGATGTAAGGAGTCATAAGGAAGAAGAATCATAAGGAATGAGCTGATGTAATCCTTGCAAGATGTGAGAAATAAAAAAAAAAATGGATAACAAATAGACTAATTTTCTCCATTATTCCTGACTATTGCAAGTGTCAATACAATTGAAATTTCATTTGCACAACATGCAATTTAATTCATTTAAAATACTGTATTGAGAGACATTTCTGTATTTTCTAAGTAGCCAAAACAACTGGAGACACAGGGAGCTTTCTTCCTCAAAAAGGTATATGAGCAGGTGCCTATGTTTTACAATGACTATGATATCCCACATCAAAGATAAAATAACATTACATCAAAAGAATGCTCTGACACTTGCAGGCATGAAACAGTCTATTATTTTTCCAAATGATTCCATAATTACAAGGGGGGGGTTGGGGGGGGGAAGTATTTGCTATTGTTCTATAGCTGATAGGATTGCTTTACTCTGACCTCCTTACTGAGGTCTGTAAGTACACCTAATTTGTGGAAAATCAGTGCTGAAAACAGCGCTTTCAATTTATCTATGCTTGCCTTCCCTCTGCTAATTCTGTAGGGAGTGCGAAAGATCTGATTAATCAACATCAGATTAATCTGCAATATAGGAAGAGCATTTTAAGTCATCTAAAGCACTTTTCCTTTCCAAGGGTATTTTTAAGACAGTCTACTTGTGATAATGGCTGAACATGACATTCACTTTTCAAAACAAAATGAGACTCAGCGATGCACTCACACTTTGATTCAGTCAAACTATCTCTTAAAAAAGTGAGAGGCAATGGGAATGAATTAATCTCTTGGGTCATCAACTCCACTCCCCTATTATCACCTAATCCCTTTCACAGGCTTACTGAACCTCATGTTATAAGTTAGTCATTGCCCCTGCTATTTTTATCAGAAGGCCATTCAAGGATCTTAATCCTCTAAAGTATGGATCCTTTCTATCCATTTCCAGTCTAAACTGACACAGGGACAGCGTTCCCGTTTCTGTGTCAATACCACCTATTAGCACAGTCAGCGTTGCTTCCATTCTGGTAACTCTCCCAGCTTTTGCATGCTGCCCTTTCTCTTTCCCCTTCCCTTACCAACTCTCCTCTCACTAATATGCAGACTATTATTGCGCCTGAAAATCATAATTTACCTGATTTATTCTCATGAGGTAGACCTTTCAGGTAGCCTTGTAACTAACTGAAAGCAAGAAATGCTCAGCTATTCAAACACACCCTTCTACTATCCAGGAAGAAGGACCTGCAAGTTTGTGGCAGTGGACTGAGCTGAAGAGAATGGGTGTTGGGAAAACAGCATCCACAGGTTGCAAAGAGTATGCAAAGGAAAGCAGAACAGATTCAGTGCCTTCAGTCCATCTCCCCACATCTCTTCTCTGACCTGTCTTGATTGCACTATATCATTTCCAAAGATAGTTCTCCAGTATAAGTGAAAGCACCAAAGAACTACTCTAGTCTGAGCTCATGAAAGAAAATACGTGTGGAAGATCATATACAGAAACAGATGCCTTTATATTCTTAGTGGTACTGTGATCATCAGGGTAGCTGTTTGGCCTAATGAAATCTAGCTAAGTTCTACCCATAAAAGGATTGCATAATGCTGTACCTTTGTTTTCAATAGCATCGATAATTGCCTAGTGAGTACAAAACTGAACAGCAAGAGTAATTCCAGAGTATAAGCTTTGTAAATATTAGTTATGGAAAGAAAGGGCCAGGGAAAACCAAACAGCTATGAGTTTCACATCATTTTTGCTTAGACTTGCCATTTTTATAGACGCTATAGTTTATTATAAAGACCTCCTCAAAACAGGTAGTACTATACAGTTCTACATGGTCTTTCTCAATTTACCCACTGATGCATTTCTTCTAGGATGACTCTTCATTTGGAGGAAGCTATGTACATTTTTATCATTTTAGTAATGTCTCAGAAAGCTGTAGTGGAAGAAAGTCTCCCCTGTCATTGTTTCAGGTCTCTAAGTCTGTTGTGGCTGATAACACTCATTGGTTTTGTTACATTAATAAAGTAAATTAAAATTTGACATTAAAAGATATTGTCAAATATTATAACATATAACAGAAAAGCCATCAATTTATTTCTTTGTTCTGCAGTGCCTGAGAAAATTGTACCTTTTGCATGTTCTGAACCCCAGGGTACTTTAGGAGACTGATGTAAAACACCAAATCAAACCCAAAACTTGATATGTACATGTCAGTTTATATACTTAGAATATCCAACACAGCACTAAACTGTCTGGTTTTAAGTTCACACAGATCCTTGAACAATTTGCATATGCCATTTTAATTTCCTATTAAAAAAAAAAAAAAAAAAAAAAAGTCAGCATCACTTAACTGAGTCTTCAGACATACATTATGGTAACGTAAGATGTTCAAATAATAATGATAAAACCTTCAAAATTGTAAATTTCACAATTCTTTGAGAAGACAGGCAAAATACAAGAGCATAGGCTTTAGAGTCTTTTCCACAGAACTTTTATGTTACTGCCGACGGGTAAAGGATTGCTAGTCATTCTAGCTAGACAATGACTTACAGATTTATTTAGGGGTTCTTCACATGTAATAATAGAATGCTTCAGGTAGCCAGTGGCTTAGTCTGTCAATACAAGACTGACTAGTATAATCACAAACTGACACAATCAGAATTTTTCATTGTTCACTTTTGTTTGGTGTTCCAGGCCTAAAACTTTATATTCTGAAACCTCCAGTCACAGCATGGGTTTATGTGCGCATAAATGTGTATATAATGTTTCTGTCCTTAGGGAAATTTTCTTCTAATAGTATCTACGTTCAATCTTGGTGGCAACAGCCTATGTTTTTAGCATGAGAAGATAAAAGTTCTAGAGGCAGATACTAATCCCCATCTAAGATATTCGTTATTTGCAGTATGTGGTATCTTGTATCCTGCCCAGTAAAACAGTAATGACAGATTCTAATGGACTAGGAAAATAGTTCTTTCTGCATATCACAAATTAAATGTGCATGGTTATATAGAGAAAATGGATTTTGCTAACCTCAAAGAACTCCCTTGCTTTCCCATTTAATTTTTAAAATCACATTTTTATTTGCATGGTTCTTAATTTACACAAAGTCCAAAAAAGACCAGAACATAGAAAGATGGACTAAGATTTTCCTCCCACAATTCATAAGATAAATATGCTCTGGTCTTCTTCTTTAAAACTGTATACCCAGTTCATTTTGTATTGCAGCTTTCTTCAATTCCTGTTGTTGTTTCAAAATTTGAGCATTTATCAAACTTCACTTCTAAGAATGAGAAGAGAGCAGCAAACAGAAGAGCTAGCAACAGTGTTACATGTGTAGTTGAAATGTTTCTCCTTTGACTCCAGAGTACTGCCCAAGGTGAAATTCTCTAGTGTTGATGCCCCAAAAATCAAAACCTGACTATTTTCTGTTCAAAGAATGGCAACCCAGACTGATTATCTGTATTCCGACCCTCATGTACTGGCATTCCAAGAAGAAACAAACATATTGTTATAATACAATATAAAAAGTATAGAGATGTTGCCTGCTGCCGACAGAGCTGCTTAAAGTTTCTGCAACAAGAAGTCACACAAATCCTTCAGGGCCATCACAGCACCATCTTCCCGCCACCTCAAAAAAGCAGCCCATGCACAATCACAAGAATCTCACTCAGGTATGCTTCTTTGATACGGGTTTCTGTTAAGTCAAGGTTAGAAATGTTTCATGCAAGTACTGCTCCAACTATTGACTGCAAGCAAGTACTCATAACAAGGACTGTCAGTGGTTTTAAACTTATCAATGATATTATTCTGCAGACTAGCTCAGCTGTCTGCTTCAGACCAATTACAGAAGTAGAACTAATTGTGATAAAGTTTCACATCCAGGAAAACCTTGATGGAGGTCCCTGTCAAGACTACACTTGAAACAATATTGAAAGCGCTTATTCACATAGGGAATAAGCTTTGTAAATTTTCCAAACAGGAAGCAGGCTTGGGATAAGTCTTCTGGAGTGTTGAAAGCTTTACAGTGCTTTTAGGTAACTTTTCAAGTTAACATCTCATACTTTTATGCTTCTCAAATGCTTTTTCTGAGTAATAAGACACTGTTATTTGCCAAGCATTTTTATGGTAGTTTCTTGTTCTGCAGTTGGACCTTGGATGCCTGTACTAATGCCATGTGGCACAATGTTCAAAGGGGGTGAATTTTTTAATTAAACAGAATGCTTGTTTAACTATACTACATACAATATATTATTAGTCTACATACAATATATTATTAGTCTAAAATAAATTTTAAAAATCTTCTTGCTCTGCTAAGTGCAGGAAATATTAACTCACTGCTACTTCTCCCATGTTTTTAAGTGGGTTATGCATGTATACAAGTTCTCAGGTAGAACGATGTACCAAGTCATAAAACAAACCTGGGGTTTTCCCCCCAGCTTTGTTCTTTCCAGTTCTAATAGACTTTTGCCAAAGTTTCTTTGAATCTTTGTTGTTCATCATATAGCTTTGTCTGCCAGCAGTGCAAAAGTATCACCCAAATACTAGGCTCAACAGGTTGAAACATTTTCATTAGCCACTTCTCTATATAAGCATCAAGCAAAGGAACACTCAAAGGGATAGCAGTCCTGATACTTATATTTTTTTCTAAAATATTTAGCATCTAGGTAATTAAACAACTAGTTCTAACAAAAAAAAACAAAACAAAACAAAAAAATATGTTATGTTTTCCTGGGTCCTTCTGACTTTTTTGATTTTTTTTTTTCCCTGAAAATACAGAGGTCAGGATTAATCTTATCATGAAATCCCTGAGACAATTCAGATATGGAATTTTGTGACTATGTCATCACAGATGTATAAACTTCAGAAAATGTCATTTCTTAAGTATCTGAGGAGAAGAGATCTGTTTATTCAGTTTCAATATACCTTTCTACTTTTCTACATTAACTTTGTGTCTTTTTGTATTCATGTCTTACTGGCTTTCCTCCACCCCAGGGTCCAGCCTTTTTCTCCCTGTTGCAGCAGAAGAAGCAAAGAGTCTTTGTACCTTCTTTCAACCCAAGAAATTTAAACATAGTCAAGGAATTCTCTTCCTAAACTGGTCTCATTTTATTTTCAGGCTGATTCCTGCTAGAATTTTAGCAAAAAATTGGGCAACTAGAGTATCCATTTGATCTACAGAGTTTTAAAAAGCCACAAGCTAAAGCTTTCTCGTGTTATACCACAAGCCTTGCCATGAGCAATGTAGATGTTACCTGTGCATTACACTACCAGTTACATCTTGTCTTGTTTACCTTGTAGGTTCCTCCACACAAAATTTAACTTTTATTTTTTCCTTTGACATATGCCTCACATATCCTTGGGCAACATCAGCGCTCATATAGATTACACTGAAAAAGAATTAGAACCATGGTTTTGGTGGTTATAACACTGAGTTGGGTAAAGTTTGGTACATTGGGTTCAAAACAGTTTTTGTTCTAAAAATCTGCAAAATCTTACTGTCCGTAAATAACCATGATTCTCCAGCATAAGCATCTTCTACTTTATTACTTGTAACCCAATCCACAGGTCCAATTCTTCATTCAAATTGCAAGCTAGAAGCTCTAGGTCTTGTTTAAAAATCATTTAGAGATCATTTAGATAGCTATACCTATCAGGTCATTTAGTTTCAACCATCAGGGTCTATTTCAAATGCAATTGATGGCTTCATAACTCTTTCAGGTCGTCGCATCCCCTTTTTTATTCTGAGTGATTTATCTCTCATTTCAAAATTTAGTTACTCTGAGCCTTCCCAGAAGAGATTTAGGGAGATAGAGGGATTTCCTGTTTTCATCTTTCTTGTCTACCATCCTCAGTGGTTCTGATTTATGCATTGGGGAGGTTCCTATCCTAACGATATTTGTTCTCACCTTCCCTCCAATTTGTTCAGTTTATGCTTGGCACAGACAATCCACCCGCTCTGTTGTAACCAGCTACAGAAGTTTCCACAGCCTAATTGGCAGCATTAAACTTTGGGTAGGTTTCGTGACATGTCTGCAAGCAGGGGATTATCTTACTTTCTCCCTACATAAATTTCAATAGAAGGTTTTATTACTGTAAAGATCCTTTAAAAGTCAATCTTTTGACCAAACTCTGGGTCCGTTATTTGTTTCTTTTAAAACCCAATTAATTTACTGGTCCAGCTTCTTCAGGTTGTTTCTATGAGTTGTCAGTTGTACCGAGTTCAATAGAGCTAAAACACTTCTCTCCAGCTAAGGAACTTCCCTATCTTCTTGTAAATAGGAAAATTTATCATTAGGTTCACCACAACAAAAAATGAAAGACCTTTTGTAGGAAGTATTAAACTACATGCCTTCCTGTCTAAGGAAGATAAATAACAGCATCAGACCATTTTCTGTCAAAAAGTACTAGGTTAGTATGCACATTAAACAACAATTCAGCTAGATTTCCATTTCATGTCACAGTCTCTAGGTCAGTATCTGCAGTAGTTTAATGCAGGTATTTGTGAGAAAATTCACTACCTGCTTTTTAAAAATATTTTTTTAAAAGTTCAGTGCCTTGGGAAAAAGATTACTACTGCTAGAACATCTGACATCTTTTTGTGTATGGTAGTTGGCCTAATTCCTGTTTCAAAGACATTTTCCTATTTGTATTAACTTTGTACAATCTCTTCTGGACTTCAACAAAATCATATGTCAGCAACTCAATTTCTTCCCAGACAGCTACCACTCTACTACTTAAAACTCTCACTTTTTCAATGGAGAAAATAGATGAAAATCATAGCTAATGTGAAACACATCACATAATATACATCTGGAACACTGAGAAATATACTGTGAAACTGAACTTGCTTGCTTCCTTTCCAAGAAAGGATCCTAAGAGCAGAAAGACAAAAAAAAAAAAAAAAAAAAAAAAAAGACATACAAATAAGACCTTTGGAAAAAGGCAAAAGAAAGCATTGAAGAGAAGAGAATGTACAGAATCAATGGGATTATGTAATGGGAAAATTAACCAGTGCTCTCTGGCCTTTTGTGCAGTTATTGTGGGTCAATGCTGTAGATAAGTATTACTCATCTTAATAAAAATAAAAAGAAAGGTGAGCTTTATTTTATATATTTTTCAAACACGTTACTAACTAGTGGATTAAATTGTTTTAGAGAAAACAAGTGGAGGGAAACTGTTCTAGCAAGCCTACTTGTAGGCACTTAGGTGCACTTAACAACCGACTGCTGACTAAATGCAGGAGTCTGTGAATGGACCTTAAGTACTGATTGGAAGAGAATTTCTCCTTGCAGATTGCAAAAATAGAGTTTTCTCCCTGAAGAATAAAAGGGAAAGGAAAGAGGAATGAGAAAGTAAGTGAAAATGGAAATGAAAAGGAACAAAAGGTTATCATAGCGAACAGAGACATTCTTTCCAAAACATTCTTAGGATCATTAAATTACTCAGAATTGGTGAAGCTGTGGAAGTCAGTTCAATGTAGAAAACAAAAAGTAACCATGTTCGAATAAAAGGATACATCAAAGAAAATCTTCATTGCTTGCTTGTGAAGGGAGAACAAGTCTCAACAGAACTTTTTTCGGGTGTCCTTCCAGTCAGCCCAATGCTTGTCTTTGTATCATTTCCCTCATTATATATATGAAATAGCATAAAAGGCAAAATACGTGCCAGAGCCAACCAAAATTTACTCAGACTTAAAAGGAGAATTAAAGCTAATTTTAATCCCTTATCATGTAACTGCATTACACTTAAGGGTCATTTACCTTCAATGAAAGCACATGTCCTGAAGTGTCTGAAAACTGCTGTACCAACAGGAAAACACAGCATCTTTCCCATTTCTTCTTATGCTGCCCAGAGTTCTGGCATACTTCCTACTCTCTGGTACTGTAAAAAAAATCTGGGAATGTAACATCACACCAGAGGGAAGATGCATGTCTGACAGGAATGGAAAAGAGGAAACTACTGACATCCTCTTCCCATCTTATACCTTAATAATGGGAGGGGGAAAGTCACAGCACATGGTAAGAGTGTAGCATGTAAGAGAAGGCTGCAGATATGGCAACGCTAGCAGTTCCCAGCTCTGCTATGTCACACATTTCTTCTTGTGGAGTTTAGGTGTCTCTCAGAGACACTATGAGACAATGAGGAGGATTTGCAAAATTCCTGTTTGGAAGCAGAAGACACAAGCTTTGCAAAACAACATACGGTCCCCTCTGGCCCCTAGTAAGTCCTTGCTTGGTATAGTAGAACAAGGTAATTGTTTATTTTTCTACTGATTCAGTTAGGCACTAAAATATATTTTGGAAATAACAGTATCTTTGTAAATTCATCAACGTATCCTAACTGAGAAAAAAAAAAAAAAAAAAAAGAAGTGAGCAATGGAACTAACATCCTGAAGAAAAAGCAGTACTGCCTCATTGACAATGTAACTCAGTGTTTTAAACCTTTGGCTGTGAGGTGCTACCAAAATTCATTCCCCTCTTTGATCGCTGGTGACCCGACCCAAGCTTTCTACTGTGCTGAATAGCTCCTGAGCTGCCAGAGTAACGCGTTGCTCTCCTCTCCACTTGCTGAAGCGTGAGCCCTTCTCAGAACATAATTTACTGCTGAGAAAACGTCTCTTTCAGTCCTCCTCCCCTTCATGCTTTTTCACTGGGGAACATATCACTTCAGAGAGGATTGCTGGCATTCCATGGGTTTATTGTTTATGCCAAGAAGAAAATCACCAACAGAAGAGATGGAGACTACCCTTGGCACAGACTAAGCAATGGCCTGACTGCTAGGGCACTCTTTGGGGAGTTCTAGGCTGCTCAGGCAGAGGGAACTTGACTCTCCAGACCCCTGGCTAAGAGCCTTGAAGACAGGGCTCTCATAAACAAGGATCCTGAATTTTCTAGCAGTATTTTAAAACTACCCTTTCATCTCCTTTTCCTTCAAAATGTCTGCAAATGAAATGTTTACTTTCATATGGACAGAATATTTTGATGAGACAAACCCAAATTATTTTGGTTTGATTCTTGGTTTGGTCACCAAAAAGCCAAAACCATTAATTATTTACACAGCCTTACAATGCAGAATATACTGTTTATAGGTATTTTACAATATCAACTTGAGGCTATGCTTCTTTTCAAACGGACAGTGTTATTATGGGAAGCAACAGTTTGACAGTCTCACAGAAGGGTTGGTGAACCTTTTTTCTAGCTTTGATATTAGCCATAGCAGCAGATTGGAAGATTCAACATACTCCATCAATAAATAATCTCCTCTAAAGAAGATTATAAGCAGAAATCTGGCAGGTTTCTGTAGATTTTTCCACTCAGACATGTCAGTATATGTTGGTTATGCTGCTGCTTTTTACAAACTATAGTGAAAAAGTACTTTTCAAAAATGTAGTATCTTGCACAGCCTCATCTCTTATTGAGTGGCTGACTGCACTGTTTCTTTTAGTCTATTTCTGTTAAATCTGAATCATTATTATTTTTATTTCCTGATCTCTTTTACCATGTTAGCAGAAAAAAGCAGAGTCCATGTTGACTTATTGGTGCTAATCTGGGTTTGAGAAATAGCAGAGTCATTTGATGCATGTCAGAGCATGCCTATTGACATCTATTCCAATCTTCTTTCATGAGCTTCTGAGTAATCCAAACTTCTGGGCAGGTAATGCTACCATTTCAGTAATTAGCAGTGAATACCTTGTGCCTAAGATGGGAAAGTTGCAACAGGAGCATGAATCAACTAGGTTATTTATGAAATGCTAAAATCTGAAACAAAGTTACTGTGTGTTTAGCCAAGCCCCATTCCAAGGGGAGAAGAAGAAAATTATTATTCAGCAAAGTGTGATTCACGTCATTCACACCATGAGAGGATCTCATGTGATCTGACTTGACATAAAAGTACATTCTGTGTAGTACTCATGCTTTCCTGAATATTTATGTCAATTGGCAATGACCTGTCCCTCCCTAAAAATTACTCAACATTATTGGTTACCTTCACAGAGGATGAAATCATATGGGAAACACAACACAGCCTTATCTGTCTTACACCAACCAGCTGAAGTCAAGCTAACACCTAGCAGCTCTGCTAGCACAAACGTGCACAGCCTAAGATCTACCTGACTCACAGCTTTTTATAGAGCAAATTACACTGTACTGCGTAGCTACTTCAAAGTAACCTGAAACTAAAAAGGGTAGAAAATTCATAATTACGACAAGTACTAGTTTCTTTGACGCTGTTCACAAAAGCAAAAGTATCATGTCAAGTGGTATACAGCTGAGGAAAATGTGTATCCAGGTATAACCTGCATAGTTATACACTTGAAAAAGTCAAATAGGTCTATTTTCAGTATGTCCAGCAGCACAAACTATTCATCCAAGTATTGTAATTGAAGAGAGGAATTGTTTCAGGTGTCCATAAAATTTGAAATGGAAATTACTTTTTACAGTAAGTAGGTAGTTCAATGTATTTACCATGTCTGTGAACTTACTCAGCACTTACTTTCAGCTATCTACAAGGTTAAAAAAAAAAAAAAAAAAAAAAAAAAAACAGGTTTTACAATAAAGTACTTAATTTCTTTCCCAAATTAGTTCTCCTTCTGGAAGATAATGCTCAATAGCTATCCATGTAATACTTTCATTATAACAGAATGGAGAATAACTGCATTATGCGCAAAAGAGATATGAACTGTAAAGGTCGCTTTCCAGATAATGGGATTCATCAAGGAGACTGAGAAGATACTGGGCAAGATTCACAAAAAGCATCAATTTCTTTCCTTCACTTCAACAATTTTGGGGAGAGAAGAAAGTCAGATTCACAAATTCAAAAGAAGTTTTCAGCTGGCAAAGTGATTTTAGTCCATCACTACAGCTGTTAAACAGGCTTTTAGTATGGCTATGAACAGGAGATGGTAACCAGCAAGGCTTGAAACTCCCAGATTCTTCCAATTTCTGCTAATATATGCCCAGTTCATTATTTTTACAAGGGAAATCGAGTTACTCACTTCTTTACACAAGTTTCTTTTCAATCTAAACCGTGGCTCTAATATTTTTCCTGTATTTTCATTTATACAGCATTTTTCATCTCAGAACACTTTAAACAGATATTATTTGCATTTTATCCATGATGAAATTAAAATATAGCCAATCTAAGGGCAAAGCCTGAACCATACCAGAGAAGCAAAAATAACTCGGCTGAAGCAAGATTCTTCCCAGATCACCCATCGTGCTTTCCTTGGAGGCCAATGAAGCTAGGGGAATAGGACGATACACCAATTTTACCCTTTCTTTTTTTTGATCAGAATGAACCTGTATAAGAATGTCTTCTTTTGACACCAAGAAATGCAGATGCAGTAGTCAACTCTCATTTGAATCATACCCACATAATCTTTTCTCCTTCACACTCCCTCTGCCAATACAAAGCCTAGTCCAATCCTTGCTCAAAATAAAACACATTTTCATCTGCAATAGGGATTTCTGCTGAGAACTAAGTAGAAAATCTCAGTGTCTATATTTCTTTGATCTGTCCACTTTTCCAGTCAAACTAAGAAGGCTGTGACACACTGACAATATTTCCTTACCATCCCAGATGGCTTATTTTTCAACTTCTACAGTGTATCTCAGACCTTTGCAGGAAAGAAGTTGACATCGTCACTTTGCCTAGTCCTTCCTACTGTGTAGCATTTTTTTGGCACAGTTTTTAATGTACTAGAGAGGCACAAGAGTTCCCTCTTTCAGGGGAACCTCTTGGGGAAGAGAACCTCAAGCCTTTGTCATCACACTTTTATTTCATTATTAAAACTTTAAAATACATTGGTTCAGAAGTACAATAAATCTTGCATGCACCTGGGCAAAGGAGTTTGTCAATGAACCAACTTTAACAACAAAATATGGAGTCCATTTCCAGACAAGCCTGCGCCTTACGGCAGGTGGAAGAGTAAACCAGAACTGTTAATAGCACTAATCAAGCTCACAGGTTTTGATTCCATGACAAAAGTGAAGCCTAGAACAAGCCATCAGAACAACATATTCTTTAAGATGCTGTTACTACATACTAATCCCTTCCTATTCCATCTCTGAAGAAGAAAATTTCTTTAGTGTTGTTGTATATGTTATACTGTGATGCTGATGATTTAACAACTTGATACAAATACAAAAATATGAGAAAAGATATATTAAATGTTTCTAAGCATGCAGATGATCCAGTACTAGCAAATATTGCAAATAATGAAATTCAAAAGCAATAACATGCTAGCAGGAGATTCCTCCTTAAAATCAATCTTTTCTTAACTGCTTGTATTTCCCCTTGGAGAGATCATTTTCAAATAACTCGAAACCTGACTTAACCACTGAATCAACAGAATATGGTAACATTAGTGGGGGGTTTTGTTGAGTTTTTTCTTGCTGTTATTGTTGTTGTTGTTGTTGTTGTTGTTGTTGTTTTTTTCATGGATGGCTAAATGCCGAAAGGCAAATGAAATTGCCTTGGAGACACCTGAGACCGAATGTTGAACAATTTTATGGCCACATGCTGTTAAAGTATCTTGGCTTATATGCCAAGCATCCAATGCTCTCAGTTCTGAATCAGAACAGACCTAGGATTTGGCTCACATTTATTTCTGCACAAAGTGCATACCAACATACCACAACAGGTGCCTTTATCATTTCATCTTAATCCTAATTAACAGTTAACAGTCTTCTAAGAACCTCCTGAAGAAGAGTTGTTGTTTTTCAGTGGAATTACTAATCCCTTGCACTTCCATTATCATCTTGGAGCATATACTGAGTAGTCAGAAGGATTCTGATCTGCACATGTCAACGTTACTGTATTTTTCAGGAATCTTCAATGTATCAGATACTCTTATATTCATGAAACACTATTCATAGCTAATTCAGAACTAGTGATGCAGTCAAATATTTCAAATCAGTGTGAAAAGTGTTAAACACTTCTAAACCCTGCCCCCCTCCCCCCAATCAAAACAAACTCCCTGAAAGCTTTCATTTTTAAAACAGTATTGGTGTAGGATTTTCACTAATTCAATCCATTGTTGGTGTTGGGCTTGGAAGACTCACTTCAGATTTCATTTCTCTTCAGGTATTAACTAATACGGTATTTGAATACTTTGGAGTGTTCAGAATAGCTTTGTTATGGACATAAATCCACCTGGATTCTGCTTGAAATGGATAGTCAACTTAGTGGATTAGCGGAGAAGGTAATGAAAATCTTTATGAATCAGTAGTCAGTAGGCTATCTAAGATCAGAGAGGACTTTTTGATCCATCTCTAACGCATTAAAGCTACAGTAAATCCCACTGAACTCTGCTACAGTTTGCTTCATGTAAACTCTAGTGAATTAAAGAAAATTAGCAAAAAGTTTCCAGAAAGAGATACCTACCAAATTCTAATGTCTTGTTTCCTTATTTTCCCCAAACTGACAAGAGAGGGAGGAAAAACATCCCTTCATTTACACAAACGGTGTGCTCAAACATAGGCAGCTATTATGAAGACTGATATTTGAAATACGTCAGTAAACAAACTTGGCTGCGCGTTTATTCCTATATAAAACATGTATGGCTATTTCTAAATACAGCCCAGGCCCTATTAGAACCAAAATCTGTGATTCAAAGCCCATTAAAATCAAAGGAATGAATCCCATTAATATCAGTGGCTATTAGATAAGGCCACAAGCAGGGAAAATCCCCACTGAAAGCAGTGGGAGTTCTGTCTGCATAAACTCCCCTTGGAATCTGCTAGTATTTTTTCTTCTTTCATTTCTTCATAAATATTTTATAAACAAAACTCACTGAACTTAGAACTTGTACATATAACATTATGCAACACTTCTGTAAGGATCTTGCTGGTCTTAGCAGAGCTTTCTTGTACATATCTCTGTGTCACTTCAAGAGCAATCTGAAGATAATATCTCCTGTGGGAAGCAAATGCTGTGGTTTATCTTTACACTGTCACTATATGGAAGGTATGGTCGACTAGAAACAGATACAAAATTTAAGTGTAACCTATGTGTTAAAAAGTCAACCTAAGTGAATTTTTACCTTGTTTCTGACATAAGAAAGTAGTCTTTCAGAGTTTATTAAAATGTAACGATTCTGCTTGTTTCCATGCACAAAAAAATAATACAAAAAGCATACTATTTAGCTGATTTCAGTAAATGCACTGGCAGATTCTGTTAAATGTCAGTTGAAATGTCTGCCTCAGAATGAGAATGTCTATATTGCTTCCCAGGGCTAATGTTGCAGCTTTCCACCAGCCATTGTGCAATTAATGGCACCAAAAAAAGTAAAATGATAAACAGGCTTTTATCATTTGAAAGCAATTTCTCACGTCACAGACAGCCAAATGCTAATTAGGGGTAAAGGGATTTTTTTAACTTGTTTATGAATTGTGGATTTATAAAATATCACAGGGAAGCATAAAGCTCCTTCAAATGCATTTATTAGAACATACACCTGGGGATGTTTATGCTTTATCTTGAGAGAGTTGGCAAATGAAAGAAATTCTAGGCATTACTTATTTAATTGTCATTAGTTCCTGTGTAACCATTTCCTTTAAGTACATCATAGGAGATTTCGGCAGTTTGAAATAGTAGTTTCGCTGTTATGACAGTCCACTGCATCTTTTATTTCATCTTTCCATCTATTGTTAAAAAGTAGAGTCTTTAACAAAAGTGAGAAGGAACATCATACAAGAAAAAGTTGAAAAAAAATTAGAAAGCACATGAAAAAGCTAGAAAATGTGTTAACTGAGTAGTAACAAAAATGCAATTCAATGCTACACAATGACAAGGAAAAATAAACTGATAATATCCAAACCTTTAGTAGGCCTTCTCCCACCTCCCACGCTTGCAAGTCCTGGCCTTGATGGCTTGTTGTGGGCAGGATGACATGGAAGGAGAAGAATCTTTAGTATGTGATACTATAACTATTCCAACTTGTGCCATAAACTTCAGCCAAATTATATACCATTTTATATATATATATACACACACCAAATCATGCCAACGCTAATGACTATCCCCACAGATCAGATTAGACAATGTGCAAGAGTCACTTATGGGTAGCATTTTTGCCAAAACACATTAAAAAACTTTGATGTGTCTGAATAGAGAAAAGAGCAACAGTGTAAGAGAAAATATAAAAACCAAGTGGTAAATGAATGACAGAGGAAAAAAGATGAGAAACAACATATGGACCTCGTTCCATCTTTAGGGGAAATATTTATATTTTTGCATTTCAACTGCATTACATGCCTAAAATGATCTATAGGAAAGCTGGGCTTAACTTCTCTAGACCGGTCATGAATAAGCAAAAATAACACTCTAAATATGAAAAATCAGCTTGAAAATTTACAGTACTGATCCATACAGAAGAAAACCTATCAGATTTTGTCTGCTGTGCAAATATAAAAATATACTACAATTGCACACATTTACAAAACTTTTTTTTTCCCTTTCATACAACAACAACAGGATTGTTGCTGTTTTAAATAAGAGCTTGTAAATAGGAGCTCCTCACATATTGTTTTAAGCTGAAGCTGAATATTCAAGGAGAATAGCTCTATGTTCTAAACTCGTCACACCACTCTATTGCAGAGAGGGCTGAAAAATTATGGTCTCGGCCCATCCAAGCATAAGCAGCTTACAGGCAGGTCTCTTTGGTATCTCCCACTCAGGACAAGTCGGATTATGCCCAAAGCCTGATGGTGACAGCCCTGGAAGCTACAGATTGATGGATTTGTCCAGGTTTCAAGAACAATAAAATTCACCATTTTTTGTTGGGTTTTTTACTCAAATAAAATTTCTGAAAGGAAAAGGAGGAGGTATGGATAGGGTAAATCTGGATATACAGCAGTTTTAATTACATCAGCAAAATTTGGTTGTGCTAGGGAATGCAATGTTCAATCTTACTTTTGTCCCTCCCTGTTCTATTGATTTAATGGATGAAGGTTGTTGGTATCATAATAAGGGTGTAACTTTCACACCAACTATGTAAACTCATGTGTCAGACTTCAGATTCATCTCAAGTGTAACTGCTTTTCATTGTCTTTCACTTTTAAAAGTGAACAAAAATATATTTTAAAAAATTGAGTTCCAGCTAAGTTAGTACCAGCTGCTTTGAGACAGTGAGGAAATCTGGACTGATAAGAACAAGAATTAAATTTATAAGCAACCATATTCACACAGATAGGTCATACACAAACCTGATTAAACAAAGTTCATTGATAAAGCGTGAATGATCACTCAAATCCTATCAACGTTGCTATTACTAACATCTTTTGGTACCTGGACATTGTTTACAAATACTGTGGCAATTTATAGAGAAAGGACTCATATTCGCTTCAAACTCTGAATATTCCTTATTGTTCACATTGTGTTTGATAACATACATCTTCACACATATGAATATAGAATCTACACAGTAAGAAAAGCAAGCATGCCAACTGTCAGGAGAATAAGACTTATATTGTAGCTTTTGGGTTATTAGAAAAAGTGTCAGAAAGGTTAATCCAATTCCACACTATAAGATTCCCTCAAGACTCAAAAGCAAAACTTAAAAATGTATAATCTGGTCTCCTGTGTCTGTTAATCCTTTGCACCAATGATTAGTTCCAGTTTAGGTTAGCAAATTAAAAAAAAAAAAAAAAAAAAAAAAAAAGATTAAATGAAGGTTAAAGGTTTTCTAAACCCATTTTTTTTTCTTTTAAATAAATCATTATGCTAACACAACTTAAGCGAGGTTTCAGAGTAGCAACTGGAAATCTCCTCCTTATGATGAAATAATGTGTTCCTTAGATACATAAAATGCATTAGGCACAGTCTCAAATAAAATCAAATCTAGTGGGTTACAAGGGTCAAACAAATTAAGCTTTCTTTTAGATTTGCATCAGCATCTGAGCCCAATAACATGCTTCTTAATTGAATAGTAAGCACTGTCAGTCAACCCCAGCCAAAGTGGCTCTGATTATGTAATGGCTTTCAATTGTGATTATTTCAGTCTAGCATATGGAATATTTCACATCACACTTTGCTAGCTTTGCTACTGCTGACATCTTAATCTGAAGTGGAAGCTGTTTCAAGTCCTATGATCTCTCAAGTGTTCTAAAATATGAGCTATTTAAATATGTATTTCCCAGGAATGAATGCCCATCAGTAACAATGACCAAGTGTTTTGTGTACCTTCCTTAAGTTTATGGAAAGTAGTTCTGCAGAACAGAAAGTCTCAAAAGCCTTTTCCATCTTTCAGGGTCTTATTTTTCAGGTCAACTGCTTTTGTTTTGAACATTTGTGGAGTAACCTCTGTAAACCATTCATCCCTCAAAGCTCTAAAAGAGCCAAGGCACCTACAACAATATTTTTGTTACATGTATTGACCTGCCTATTTATCCTGCATAAATATAATGTCAAAGTTACACGAAAATACAGATACAAACTGACAAGATGTAAAATAATGGTGTAATTATTGGGAGACTGCCTTTTTAATTATGTGCTTCCTCCTCCCCCAGTCTTCATATTTCTTTTTGGGTAGGTGAAAAAAGTGCTTTTATGTTGCACAGTACCTGATACACTGTGAGCAATACGAGCAAATATAAAGTAATAGAGATTACAGTAGTAATTCTGCTAGAAAAGAAAACAGCATGCTAGGTCTGCCACATCAGTACATTATAATTCCCAGCAGGAGCAACAGGATAATTTCTCTCCCAAGAAAAAAGAAAAAATACTGGCACAAGCTACAAGCCAAGCCAAGATCTGTTTTAATACTTTGATATTTGCATGTCATTGGACCAGAACCTGATGTATGCCAGGTCCTACAAATCATTCACGAAGTGGAATATGTAAAAGTGGGTTTTCAACTATATAAACTATATATTTCTATTCACACATCATTCTTTATTTTAGAAATATCTTATCACTTCAGTGCAGTGTTTTGTTTTGGTTTGGTTTTTTTAAATGCTGATAGGTGATGTCTCTGGCAGAGAATGAAGCACTTGCCACTCCATATAAAGGATTACTGATACGATAAGCATATATCTTTCCTAGACTTCTTTATAAAATCTAAACACTCCTGCACTTTTGTTTTCTATGCTCCATTTTTAAACTGTGCTATCTCTCACACGGCAGCAGGGAAGCAGTCCAAAGGCTCGATTGCACTGGAATGCTTTTGATGTAAACTCTACCGTCAAATGCATGAACTCACAAGGAACCATGAGCTGATGAAAACATGAACCACAATATATGAATGGTTTAGTTTACCTGTGTCGTCTGTGGAGCTGGCTTACTGCTCTTTGTACAAGGGAGAAACAATACCATTCTCCCTGCAATTTCTTCCCCTTAACTCATTCTAGCAGGCTTTAAAGAAAAGCAATCTGTAAGGGCATAATGTTCACAAATCAATCAAAAAAATCAGATACCGGTCTCATTTCATTCAACAAACGTTTTGCCAATGACAGCAGCTGAAGCAGGGTAAGAGTCAAAGATTGTCAAAATGCTAATCTGGTATGCAGTCTACTCCATCTTCTTGTAAAAAAACTGCTGTGTCCAAAAGGGATAAAACTATGGCTGGAAGGAATAGAAAAAGCATATGACCATCACCTCAGTTTGCAAACAATACTGATTTATGTATGTCATCGAAAGCAGTGCAACTACTTCTCTTCTTACATATGCAGAGGAGCAAGATAAAACCAAAAACCTAAACCAAAATGCTGATTTTACTTGAAAATTTACTGCTTTTGTTACTAACAAAATTTAGTCTTCAGTTGCTAATTAAAATGAAAATCTCTGATTTGCTAGCAAGCATTAATATGCAACATAACTGATTTCTTCCTGATCCACTGCTGAATATGCTGAGAGTCCTATTTTTTTTTTTTTTTTACTTAAGTTGTAATGGTACATAAGCATTGCAAGATGCTATTCCAATCTTTCAATCACTTTTCACTGAAAGTATTTTTTTATAAGTCCATCTTCTCTTCCAAATTTAGAACAGAACCCCAACCCTTTCTCTTTGCACTGCCAAAGCTGCAAAGTGCATCATCCTTTGCAGCTGAGATTCTTCTTTGAGATGCTTTATATTCCCTAGAATGTCAGAAAAATTTCTTACCTGTGAAAGAGTGCTTGCACTTACACAGAGATGTCTATGTACAATTTGAAAAGACCTCATCTGTTCACCCCCAAGAAAGCATTTTTCTTCATCAATGAGTAAGCATATTTAGTCAATATGGAGCATTTGATTATTGCCATTAATTTGTGGTAAATGTCAAGGATGGATACTTATGCTCCTAGGCCGGCTCATTTCATTGCAAAACTGATGTGTATTACTGTACTGGGTGCAGGTGCCCAAGTGCTGGCAACAGAGTGGCTGCAGGGTGGCCTCTGTGAGGAGAGGCCGGGGCTGCCCTGTACTGGATGCAGCCAATTCCATCCAGCTCCAACAGACCCACTGCAGGGCACAGCTGAGCTGTGCAGCCTCTTTGCCCTGTCTCTGGGTGTATTTAAGAAAGGGGAAAAATCGCTGCTAGGCAGTGTGTGAAAGTGCTGCTAGGCAGTGTGTGAGAGGGATGATGGGAAAATGTGTGAGAAACAGCCTTGCAGACATCAAGAAGAGAAGAAGGAGGAGATGAAGTGCTCCAGGCAGAGATTCCCCTGCAGTCCATGGAAAGGACCCACACTGCAGCAGGGAAACAGTGTGAGGAGGAAGGAGCAGCAGAGAGATGTTATGGACTGACACCAGCCCCCATTCCACATCCCCCTGTGCTGCTGGGTGCAAGGGGGAGGGGAGGAATTGGGAATGAAGGAGTGAGGTGATTCTGGGAAGAAGGAGAAGTGGAAGGAGGAAAGTGTTTTGTTATTTGCCTTTATTTCTCACCATCCAAATCTCTTTTAATCAGTGATAAATTACATTAATTTTCTCCACATCGAGTCTGTTTTGCCTGTGACAATAATTGGGGAGTGATCTCTCCGTCCTTATCTCAATCCTCAAGACTTTTTCATCTTATTTTTTTTCATCCCGTTGAGGAGTGAGAGAGCATGGGTGGGGGATACTGGTAGCCAACGAAGGTCAATCTACCACCATTACATATCAATAAAAATAAGTGTGACACAAATGGAGGAAACCACTCTGAGTATCTGCCACTCAACCAAAATTGCAGAATGGAATGGAAATTGCAACAACTTCATTCTTTTTTCTCCAAGAAACCTTTATCATAGTAAAAACTAACCAATCATCTGTTTGTCATCTTACATTCCTCTTTTCCAAAGCTATGTGAAGACACCCACCTGCCTACATGTCCTGATATTAAACCCAGACTGTTTCAGAGCAGGGATGGAGGGCATTAGGAAGTCCAGCAGCACTTGTGGAGCTCTGCCTGCCACCCCTTCTTACTTATACTAGTGGAGGTTCAGTACCACTCTCTCTGTGGCAAATGTTGCAAGAAAGGCAATTTACACACAGGCCCACCCAGCCATCTGGTATCAGTGCAAGCTCCATAGCACGGGTATTTCGTGCTCTCTGTGTATTTCCCCACTTAGTGGGGGCTGCAGACACCTTTCATTTCCCAAACCAATTAAAGATGCAGGTCATGCAGAACTGAGAGACAATCTAGTGACTACTACCACCAAGATTTTTGTTAGATAAGCCAATACCAGCTAACCATAGAAGACTAAGTTTAGAGTTTGGGCTGCAAGGCAATTAAGGTAGACCTCATGCATCTGAAGTATTGCTGAATCCTACATACCCTATTTGTATGACTAAAAAGGCCTTTAACACACTTGAAAATAAATATGCCTACCTATGACATTCATGCTAACAAAAATAGCACATTTTCACACTGGATCACACAAATTTCATAGACCAGAGAACATTGATGAACAGTGTTACCTTTGCAACTAAACTGATTGCAAATATTGTTACTGTCATGTCCTTAAATTTCAGACACAAAGATACTTTCACATTTTTCCAATCCATCATTTTGCAAACAACATTTTATTAACAACTACCAGTGAATTCCTTATATAGGACTTTTAAAATAATAAATACCTTCCTAACTGTGCGACAGAGGGGACCCCACATTAACAAACCCTGCTCTGGATGGAGTTCATTTGAACTTCATAGAAGTTCAAAAAATTTCACAGGTGTCGTTGTTTAGCCCTAGCCAACAACTAAGCACCATGCGGCCTCTTGATCACTACTCTGTCCCCCAGTGGGATGGGGAGGAGAACTGGGGAAAAGAAAGGCAAAAACTTGTGGGTTGGGATAAAATCAGTTTAAGAGACAGAAAAGGAAGAAAAAATGGGAAAATTTGAACTTCATAGAAGTTCAAAAAATTTCACAGGTGTCGTTGTTTAGCCCTAGCCAACAACTAAGCACCATGCGGCCTCTTGATCACTACTCTGTCCCCCAGTGGGATGGGGAGGAGAACTGGGGAAAAGAAAGGCAAAAACTTGTGGGTTGGGATAAAATCAGTTTAAGAGACAGAAAAGGAAGAAAAAATGGGAAAAAAAAAAAAAAAAAAAAAAGAGATAGCAGAATGTACTAAGCATGTGATTCACACTCCAGGTTGCTCACCGCCTGGAACCCGATGCCCAGCCCACTCCCAAGCATCGATCCTCTCCCTCTCCCTTTCCTTCTCCCTCTCCCTCTCCCGTCTCCAGTCTCCCTCTCTCTCTCCCTCTCCCTCTCCCTCCTCCTGCTTCTGTCCCCCCTTTATATGCTGAGCATGACTTTATAGGGTATCAAATACCCCTTTGTCCAGAATGGGTCACCTGTCCTGGTTGTGTCCCCTCCCGGATTCTTATGAAATTTAACTCTATCCCAGCCGGAAACAGGACTTCAAAAAACACAGATGGTAATCAGCTAAGATATTACCTTATCACAGTACAACCTCACAGAGCTGTCTGTTGCACTTTGCCAGTGTATGGCTAGCTGCAGGATTTTGAATTAAACTGTCTTTTCAGCAAAAAGTCCTTTCTAAATCTTTCCTACTAGATTTTCTACCAAATGTGAAAATACATAATAGAACCTGCCTTCATTTCTCTTTTTAAAAAAAAAAAAAATCACTTTTCTCCCCTCTTCATGGGAATTCCAAATAAAGTTGAGAAAAAAAGTGAAAAAGACAGTGATAACCAAGTTATGCTTCCTTTTCATACCTGAAGAGCAGAAATGAGATATTTTAGCTGTTCATGAGTATTTCTCCTCTTTTTTCAATTCATTGTAGCAAGCCATTTCCTGTTTTCCAAAATGATCATTCAAGACAATTCTTTATTTAAACCATATTCAATCAATTGAATGTGGCAACTACTAAACATGTATTAGACCGAGCAGATATTGTCAGGCAGACGACTGTAGGAATCAGTCAGATAATGTTTAGAGTTGAATTCAGTGTTTTCTAAATTGAATATATAGTATCAAAATACACTTAGGTTTGGGGTGTTGGGGTTTTTTTGGGGGGTTAGGGGGTAGTTGAAAACATAGTGGAACTAAAGAGAAGAAAAATACTTGAGGATTTTAGGTTTGGGGGAAATTTATTACTATTTTCATACTTTAAGTTTCTGTCTGTTTCCCTCAAGGCATAAAATCATCATCAGACAACAGAGTGCTGCCCAAAAGCAATATAAGAGGCATATTGTCAGCAGCTGTGCTGGAAAGCAGATTTACTGGAAGACAGAGAATGACAGGGAGAAAGCAAAAGCTTTCTTTGCAAAAGCAAAAGGGGAGGAAGAAAGCTGGAGGGCAGTGTGGGGTGGTGGAGAAGAGATGCCCCTCTGTTAGTACAAGGCTAAGAAAGCACTGCCCTTTTATAAATGTCTATGACAAGCGAGTGAGTAGATAGATAGGTTTCAATGCAATGTTTGATGTACTCATTCTATAAAGCTCATTATCTGGGAGCATCTCAATGAAAAGAGACTGAGTTAAAGCGGAACATAAACATTTCACCCTGTTCTATATTTTTAAAGGAAGTAAACGTTGTCCTCACTTTGCAAAAGGAGGTTTTCTCATTTGTTGTTTCACAGACCTTTCCTCATACATGTGTCCTTGACATTTTAATGGCTTCCCTGTTTTTCTGTCTATGTAAATGGATATCCTTTTTCATTGCTTGAACATATACATTTCCTTATTATTATAGAGAATAGTCTGCACTTATATAAACATGTAGTGTATGGAGACAACTATTTATATACAAGTGTGCAAGTTATTTATATACACACTTGCACACACACACAAACAACAGAGGCATATAAAGGTACTTTAAAAAGGGCAAGAAGGAGGAACCCAGT
>JMFS01098738.1:0-17901 GCA_000699545.1 Podiceps cristatus | reverse complement strand
CCCCCCCTCCATTTTAACCCTCTTTAACAACACCCGCTGAAAGCTTTTATTCAAACGCTGTTTGCAGAGCGGGGATGCTCAGAAGCAGCCACCAACCATCCACCGTCGCCCTGCCCCAGAAAAAACCCACGCGAAAAGAGGTGCTTTGACTCCTGAGTTACACCTCCCTGGCTGCCTGTGTAAGGAGGATCAAGGGGAGTCAGAGAAGACTCACTTCTTGTGGGTTTTGCAGGTAACATGAATTCGTTGAGGAGAATGAGTGTTCGGCTGGAGCAGGCCCGTCTGCTGCCACCACGGCCATGCAGCCTCCTCGCAACACGTGCCCGCTCACTGCAAATTAATATATACAAGAGGTTGTGAGGTCTGAGTCCGGAGCTGAAGGTGAATCATCAGAGCTGCTGGCAAGGCAATGCTTCAGCTACTGCAAATCGTCGGCCCAGGTGAGGAGCTTCCCTAAATGCTCTGCAAAGCTGCTGCAAAAGCACGTAGAGTGGGTTGTAGTCTCAAAGAGAAGCACACCACGTCGATGTATTGAGTCCTCTGCTAAAAATAGCAGTGCATTTGTAACTGTGAAAACAAATCGCAGCACATTACTTCTTTTCTAAAAAACTCCTGCACATACAGGAAGAATAACTACATTTCAATTAGCAGGAAAGTATATGTTTTCATATCTTACATATAGTGTCACTTATTTTCTGCATAGATCTAGACATGTTTGTATTTTAGAAACTATCATGGTTTTTAGTCCAGTCCTCACTATCTCCTGTCAGGTCAGACTTGGCAACAACATCAAGATTAGGGGATTTGTGGTCTGCAGCGGGAGAAGCCAAAACATTCCCCAGGAACATAATCCCTTGGAGGTTTTAGGGGTCTGGGGGAGGAGAGATTGATCACTTTGTGTTGGGCATTGGGCTGTCCAAAAACAGAGTTTCTGGTCTTTTGCAAACCTATTTTTCAAAGAAATACTCAAAATCAGCAAAGACTAGTTTTACCCTAATTTACTCAAGTGACTGAAAAATATCCAGTATTTTTCTCTTCAGGGTCTAAAACATCGATTCCACATAGATCCCTTAGACACTTCATGGTGTAAATGAAGCCAATGTGAAGGCAGACACAGTCATACTTGCACCGGTATCTCCAGTGATGCTGGTATCTTCCATCTTCCTAGAAGACATTGAACTTCAAACAATCCTGTTTCTAAGAGGACTGAGGGTGACTAGCTCTGCCCTTCAGACACAGTACGGGATTGAAACAGCACGGCTGCAAGTGATGGCATAGCTGGAAAAGACAGTTTGTTCCAGTTTGCTAGTGGATATATTTTGTGACCAGATGCTTCAATTTTCCCTCCATAAGAAAATGCAGTATTTATTCACTATGTATCTTACCTCTATAACAGACATCTCACTTCCTTCTTGCAAAATAGATTTCCCCATCAAACAAGCTGACTCAAAAAGCAAACAATTTATAGGGTCTTTACCCAGAATCTCAAGCATCTGAGCACCTGATATTAATAATGAATCTGTAAACACGGGCACAGTAAAATATGGTAGAATATGACTAATCTGTCAGTCTTCCCTAGCTCAAATGCAGCATTAATAACTAACATGTCATCATGTCATTCTGCATTTTTTTTTTTTTTAATTACTCACTAGGTAACCCTCTAGAAGCTCTTTCATTGTAGTTAAGCATTTTTTATTTGGCAATCTGGGATCAGGCTGGGTTTCTGCTACTTCCTCACAGTGGCCAAGTTGAAATTCCTGTGCGTTCTTTCCTGTCAAAATGTTGCGCTCATCCTTGATAAAATTTGAAAGAAAACACAAGATACAATTCTGACTCACATCTCCTCAGGTGTCAGAAAACAGCTGAGGTCAGGTCACTCTAACTGTGAATGAAGGATTGTTTTTACTTAGATCTGCCTTTTCCTCTCCTTCAAAGGCTATAAGCTTTCCCAAGATACATTGGGAAAACCAGTTTATTCTTGGTGTACACATATCGATTATTCTAGTGTTAATGGACAGGAACATCCCCCCCTACAGCCCAGACCTGTAAAGATGGTCGGCAAAGTGTCGGTCCCCCAAGCACTTCTGAATATCCACTCCGGAGCCTCTCTCCCCAGGAGATAGCAGCAGCAGTGGTTTGGTTAGCCTCTATGGTACCTGGAGACACAAGGCCAGGGAAGGGCACAGGACAGTCTGAGGGGCCACACTGAGACACAAGATGGTGAAGCTGAGCTCAGCAGCAGTACAGGACAGGAGCCATGGAGGGGGTATAAACTGAGCCGCCAGCTATGCCAGATTTAAGGGCACTTCCTACCTCCAAGGCCCCAGTCTGATAAACAGACGGGAGTGTCGCTGCCTCCATCCTCGTCCTGTCATTTCTAATTTGAGCAGGAGCTTTCTGGGACGCTGGTCATCCTTCTCCTCATGCCTAACACTGCAGAGCCTGCCATCAGCTTGGCCTGTTACTGCTGATACAACACGAGCAGTGCAGTAACAGCCAAGGAAATTTAACTTAATAGGAAATCAATTACTTACATAAAGAGATAACCGGGGTGCCCAGAATTTTGGGGAGCAGGTTAAAGTTGATTCACTGGTTTAGTAAGAAGTGCTCATTCACCGCAACCAATGCCCCGTAGTCTGAAAGAGCAGAACCACAAAGCATGAACTGACTCGATTACAGCCTGTTTTCACTGGGTGCTCGCTGGAGCCTGCTCTGCGCCTCTCCACGCAGGGCTTCCCGCTCCTGTGAATCTGCAGATGGTTTTATAGGAGAATATTTAAAAGGTTTAATCTGAAAGCTTCTGAATGTTCACAGACTTGGGGTTGCAGGGTTTCAGAAAACCATCATTCTTGTCTCAAGCACAACTGCTATTTTGGGTTTTCACAGACAGTGGAACACATCTACCTTCTCCCAAATGCTGACAGCGTATCCTACCATTTAAGAACGGAGGCTTGGGCCCCTCACCATAGAAAAGAGCAACGTGGCACAGCAAAACTACTAGCAGTCAGGTATGGAGTGCTATGCAAACAGGACAGCAACGTGCACGGGTGCCGCTCCGCTCATCCTGGGAGGAGGTGGCAAAAGCAAAGACTGACCCAGAAAATGCCTGAATTGTCACAGAGATGGTCTGCAGGAGCACTGAAGCAGGGAGATGCCAAAAGTTTTCAGTGGGATGTCAGAAGTACCCCGAGTTAGGAAGGAGTTGTGAAGGAAAAAGACAACCTGGGGCATCGACACCATAGGGAAATGGACCTCTCCTTATCTCATGAGAGATAAGGCAATATGGTGATTTTTTTTTAAGCCCACAGGATATTTCTCACATATAGCCTCTCACACAGACAAAGCCCTCCAGACAGATAATCACCACCTGAGGATCGAGTACAGGTCTGACCCTGCTCAAAAGTGGGTCAAGCTGATCACACGTTTTGCAAGACAGTGCTTTGCCATGTGCGGCTGCCGCAAAATCTGTTGCATTGGCACAGAGCAACTGTGATAGCACTCACCATGAAGGCTATGAGAGCTGGCTTTCAACTGCACAATTCCCTCATAATTCTGCATTAAATGAATCCTCCTCAGCAGCCTCCAGATTCAAGTGAGAGGGTGGTGTCAGACTAAGTCACGTGTATTCTGGGCCCTTTGCTGGGGTAGTTCCAAGAACATCAAGTGGCTCCAGAAGAGGCCACAATTCTATTCCTGCTTCCCAGCTGCTAACTCAGAGGTGGCTCTTTATTTTTGGGGGGGATTCTGTTTTGTTCTTCAAAGCAGGAACTTGGCAGCAGAGTTTGCAACCAGGCAGTGGTGCTGGCACTTGTGGGTACACATTTGTAGATAAATACTCTGGAAATTCTTAGGCTGAAAAGTATAGAAAACAAACTGTCACACCTCCGTATCTTCCCCTCCTGAGAGAGCCACACAGTAAAGGGACTCACTTGTTGCTGACTGGAAACAGAACAACATAAACCTTCTGCCCTATGTCTCCTCTTCCTCACACTCTGAGAAAGTTTGCTCTCCATGGGTCATAGGTAAAATATGTAGGGACTCAACTAACCTGGCACATCTTTCCAGACACAGCACAAGTCTTGTATCCACCAATGCTCTGAGGAAGTTGGTCCCCAAAAATTTTGACAAAAAAAAAAAAAAAAAAAAAAAAAAAAGACAGAAAAAATCACTGGAGGAGAGAGAGTCAGAGGGTGACTTTGTTCAACTGGCGACAACTGATGAGGCAAGAACCATGGAAAGGCAGGTTGGCAATGATCTGCAGGGATATTAATCTTCTGCTGAAAGATAATCTTATCTACCTGAACACAGCAAGACTGAAGGAGAGAATCAGTCACCCCTAAAGTGTTTTCAATCCTGTCAAGGTCATCAGTGTGAATTACCCTTTCTCCCCACCTGGTAGGAGAAAGTGCTCTAATCTCCAAAGAGGTAATTTCACATCACTTCTGGGATATAAACCTCCTCGGCCATCCCTTGGACTTCATTTGGCCAGCCATCTGCCTTTCCAACCAGGAGCATTTGCCTGAGGCAATGTGGCCACTTAAAGCTTTTCCAGAAAAAGGTATGAAGTGTTAAATCCCTGAACAAAACAGGTTTAATACGACTTAATACTAAGTCTGCTCTAATCATAATTACCTTCTCCAGAATAGACTACTGCAAATTCTAATCACAGCCCTCTGTCTTTCCATTAATTAACTGCCGCAGACAAGTTATGCCTTTAAGAATTGCATGGCACTTAGGCAAGTGCTGTGGAAGTTGCAGGGAAGAGTGAAGATGAACATCATGCAGCCCTTTGAAACAGCTTGTTTTCCAGTATAGGTTTTACAGATCTTCCTCATATTCTGCTTGCATTTTATGGATGCCCTAATATACTGATGCCTGAAAAGCTGCTGGTCTGAAAATCTGACTCATTTTCTACTATTGATTTTTAGTATCTATAAAATGTTGATCATAACAACACCTAAGCAGCATCACTCGCTTCCATTCAATTTCTAATCTTCATTCTCCCAACCTTTGGCATCTCTCACTTAAAGGAGATAACTTATCATTGTGGTTTAGGTCATCTACCTAAATGCTGGGGGTTAAACAGCTCCAAAACCAAAAGCTTTTCAAATGTTCTAAAAATATATGGATCTGAAATCCCAGCTTTCAATAAGGAAATTCTTCCATTTGTTCTCTTCTTCTGTGAATCACCATTCTTACAGCAACCTCTTCCCAGGGCAATTCACTCAACCTTTCGTCAGCGTGATGCTACGGCAGCATCACACACTGTGCTCAGAGCAGCCCCCGAGAAATGCCTGGAAGTCTCGGTGCAACAACTCAGCTACTGGGAAGGGGACCACATCCCCACAGGGGTTTAGCAATCAGTTAACTCTCTGTGTTACTGAATATTTGTTGAATAATAAAGCATTTGATTCATAAACAGTTAATAAGCAACAAAAGAAAAAGGGAAATTTAAATGACACAATTATTGAAAATGTTTACCAATACCTTTTTCCAAAGAAAAGTGCAAGAACCAATCAGGTAAATTACCCACTGAGTGCGATTCAGCCAGCTGTAGTATCAACAGCCTTTGAGCACACTTATTTTGAAAAGCCCGAGATGCTGTGTAAATCTACTGAAGCACATCTAGCCAACAGACCATTCACTGTTTGTATATTTGATTTGGATTGTTTAAAGAAATAATATTAGCCCTTTCACCTGAGACAGGTACTATTTTTCTTTTCATAAAAGCTAAATAAAATCATGAGTGACATGAGTTACACGCTGCTCTGAGCAAACAAGGTGTAGTTTTCGTAACAACATCTTTGCAAGGTTTTTACAAAAGGTTAGTTAAGATGCTGCTGGGTAAGGGAGAAACCATGCTCTGATTTATTTCCATCGGTGGATATGTTATCAGAAATTTAATATCAGCTACGTTTCAAACAAAAATGTTGTCTGATTTTTAATCAAAATCCTGAAAGAGCTCTTTGCTTCAAGTACTTGTGGGTACAGTACTACTCTGAGTTACTGGGTACAGATGTGACAATCACAATGCTTCCCCCCCCCACACACACACACACCTCCTAATCTGCTCAGTGCTGGCCGAGTAGCTACGTTTCAAACAAAAATGTTGTCTGATTTTTAATCAAAATCCTGAAAGAGCTCTTTGCTTCAAGTACTTGTGGGTACAGTACTACTCTGAGTTACTGGGTACAGATGTGACAATCACAATGCTTCCCCCCCCCGCCTCCTAATCTGCTCAGTGTTGGCCGAGTCACCTCAAGTTAAACCTGCAGGAAGCAACAGAACTCTGGTCCTGCACCAGTTGGCAAAAATTTTCCTTCTTACTAGAGCAAAGAGGATTTAGTCCAGTGGTGACCATCCACCAGGAGTGGGGAAAGCCAAGCAGAAAGCTTGACAGACTGATCTACGGAAATACAGCGCAGCTTAGAGAGGACGAGGAAATTCTGCATCTTCATTAGCACAACCTGAGTCCTACAAATGCTGTTCTGCTTGGGCTTGTGCACCAATCCTGCCCTCCTGGCAGGACGGTCAAATGGCTACCCGGGCTGTAAAGCAGAAGGGTCACACGTCCACGTCCCTCCTGCAGCCCTGCTCACAGTGAAGAGCCCCGCTCACAGTGACACAGAGGCGACAGCTGGGTGGGTGGGCAGTGCCGCAGGCCGGAGCAAGGCGCCCAGGTGCAGCCAGCAGACCTCCAGGCAAGGCCGGAGTGGCAAGCAGGTCTGAGGTCAGGCTAGGAGGTCAGGTCAGCATGCTGGGAGCAGTGAGGGACGCGGCCAGGTGTAGCATACCTGCCGTGTAGCTCAGGCAAAGGTGATGGAAGAGGAAGCTCACCGCTGTTTTCACAGCAGTCCGAGCCGAGGTTACACAGCTGCTCTGTGCCGATGCTGGCCGTCAACCCCAAAGTCCTGGCAAGGGGAGAGGGGCTGAGAAGCCGCTTGGTGCCGAGGGATTTGGCACCAAAGCTGCCGTTGCTGCGAGCTGCAGAGAACTCGGAGTACAGGGTGCAAAATGCTTATCCTGAACACAAAACACAAAGCATCTGAGGAGAGAACAGTGTCTGAGAGCCATAGGCAACCTCAGCCACCAGCACTGAAAACAGCCACCCTTAGCACTCAGAGTAACATGGGATGCAAAGGCAGGGACTACTTCTGACCAGGTCCCGTTACTTCTCCATCCCTCAAGCAGAAAGTGTAGTAGAAGTGGACTGACTCCATTCATTGAGGAACCACCCTGTTAGCACTATTTCTACTGCATTATCATTTCTATTCAAAAGGCTCAAGAATTATCCAGTTCTTGTACATCATAGGCAAACACAAAGCAAAATAGTCAAATGCATAAATAAGGCTACTGATAAGAGGAGAGGCTGTTTGTTAACCTCAGTTTGTTGGCCCAATTAGTGTAACAGCAGCATATTTTGCATTCAAAGTGAGGTGGAACAAGCTAACAAAGGAGAAGGCTTTGTACTTGCTAATGAGATGAGTAAGCGCAGCTCAGAAAGCGATTCAGCAGACTTTGATCCACTCAGAAAAGAGGATGAGAGCTCTTCAGGCACTTCTGACGGCATAGCCTTACCATGAGTGTGCGCCAGTAACCAGCCTCTACAATATTCATATTCATTTAGGAAGTTTATCCCACATTAGATTTGTTGAATGTAAGAAGCAGAAAGTCTGCGTTCAATGTGTTACACACACCTTAAAAATAGCAAGGCCAAAGGAAATCAAGAGGTGACTCTAAGGTCCAAACAAACACAGTCGAGTCTGCCTGTTATAAAGCAGATTTCCTGTATTCGTTTCACCTTCTTGCTGTAAACGGTCAGCCTTTCTGAAACAGAGGATGTGGCCAGATGTTTTTGTTCCTAGACAATCTCGTCTGTTCCATCAGTGTTTCGAAGTGAGATGAGCTTGGAGAACCATTCTCAGTCTGTAAATTTTAAACACACACACACCCATCCACTGAAATCCTGGTATTCACACAGCAAAACAGACTCCTGAGGGCAAATTGTGGTCTAGGCACTAACGCTGACCACTGGCCAGCATGGACAAAGTAAATTAAATCACAGTTGCTTACTACTGTAAGGATGAAAAACAGCAAACAACATAAACCCATCAATACACATGTAGGGACTTTAAACACACCGGCAATTATAAAATGTTCAGCCTTGGAGCTGTAAAACACATCATCATTTCCAAGGTTAGCAAACACCGTTCATCTCACTGTGTTCTTGTGACAGATGTTTTTACCCCTCTGACTTTCTTTTATCTTATTAGATTTTAGCTCCCATTACAGTTAGGACAATTTTGCAGTGGGGCAAAATTAATTAATTTGCATCAAAGAAAGGCTCCTTGAAACATAACACTAATGAGTTTCATCTGCCTGATTAGAGAGCTTTGCTTTTAGTAACATTTGGTGCAAAATTTTGTTTCAGAGAATATAACATTATAAGAATATTCAAGGCTAAAAGCATTAGCTAAACAGTAACCAGGATAATGGATAAAAGATTAGGGTGGTAAACTGTGAGCAGACATATAACTGAATATTGACAAGAAGATGCAAACATAGACCAGAGCAGGCTAAAGAAGATGTGTTTGTGCAAGTAGAGCTCGGTAGAATTTGCAACAGTATATTTAGTGAACTGATGCTACACCTCCCATCTTTTCACAATGCTTTTAGGAATTAAATGGAAAAGAGCTAGGGATGGGAAAAAAAGATTACTAATTTTTAGGAAGAAAAGGTGGGAAAAAAGTTCATTTTCAGATGAGCCAAACTATTTTTTTAGTATCTGGCAAACTACACGGATAAAATATGTGCTGATTTTTTAATTTGTATTTGGTCAAGAACAAATTGTGTTTAACCAACTTTGGTTTTGATTGATGGGAGAATGGCTCCAGAGGACAAAGGGGATTAAATAGATTTGGCATTTCTTGCTTTCATTGACCTTTTTCACCCTAGCCACCTTCTCTTAGCCTATTAGTACAAACAGGTAAGAAAATACAGCCTAGAATGAATTTCCTGAGAGGCAGGTGCAAAGTCACCTGAAAAATCAGATGGTAGTAGTAGTTATCAGCAATTTGCTGATAAATTGGGCATAGCACACCACACGCTGTGTTATTTGCAATGACAAACACATGACGTAAGCACATGTAGTAGAATATAAGGGAAGTGTCTTTCCCATGATTACATCTCCCTCCATAAACCTCCCTAGCACATATGTAAGACTGGAAATGAAGATGCGGCCTTAGGAGAGCACAGGCCTAAGCTGCTGTCAGGAATGGCTGTGTTTGAGAAGAAACAGAAAGCCCACGTTTGGACAAGGATTTGCTTTTACGCAACGTTATCCCTCTATGACCAAAGAAACCATTTTAAATTTGTGACTACGCTCCCAAAGAACCACACAGGCAGACAGCTGAGCACCACAACTGGACAGGCAGTCACTTCTGGCTGGGAGAAAACACTTAATCCAGCTCTGCTGCTGAATCGCTTTGCAAGGCACCAACAGGTTACACATCTTAAGGTGGTTAAATACAAATGGCCTTTGGATAAGGTGGGAACTGAATTCAAACCTCTTTTATCTCTTTCCTCTGTCTTGGTAAGGCTTCAGCTCAAACATTATCACTTTTTGTCAAAATTATCTTGACCTGCAACAGCCAACACTGAAACCTCGATGGTTTTATTCTTTTGCCAACCTAACACAGGAATTTAAATTAAAAAAAATACTCTTTTCAAACACCCATGTGTCGTCTTCCCCTGATGCCATGCACAGACTGCACCTGTGCATAATCTTTCTCCTGCTGGCCTGCTGCAACAGGTCAACAGCAACAAAGATGACTGCGCCTGTTATTCATAAGCTTTTTGTTATCTCTCGGAAGAAGCAAATGGGCCCAGAGCATGCGTGGGAAGGAAAAGGCTTTGTTTAATTTAATTAAGTTTACTTCTTTCAAGTCTGAGTAAACTCAGGGATCAGCAGAATGACCAGTTAATTAAATCATGAAAGCAGTTCCTTTACCCTGTAAAAGCAACTACGTCACACTATGTCACATTTAGCAGGTTCTTCTGAAAAAGCACACTCAACCTTTACACCACGGACCAAAAATATGTCTACCACTCAGAGAGAACTGCAGTATTAAGAGCTCTTCTAATTCAAAAGATGACAGCTGTGGAGCAGTGCCATGTTTATTTTCAACACTTCCATCTTGTGGGTTGGCTCCAGATCCATTGGTGAAAGTTAGTGGCAACATTGCAATAAAAGATCAGATTCTGATCCTTAAGTTCATCACTGGAGAGCACTGGTCAAGAGCAAAGCCAGCAGGGTGGGCCCCAAGATGCACTTGCACAGATGCTGCCCCAACACAGTGCTGGATGCTGTCCTTACCCACCTGCTCTGGCGTCCAGGAAGGCTGGAGAAGCAGGAAGGCTGCAAGAAATTTACCTCTTGAGGCTACACCTGGGTGCTCGTGCTGGGTTTGTTCCTTGTACCTGTAAACCCATGTACTGTGAAGGAATCAGCCTGGGTAACTCCCCCTCAGAGCAACTGTGTGCCAGTATCTTCTGCATCTACCTCCCACCTCCTTTTAGGAGTTGCCAAATCCTCCCCAAGAGAAGGAAAAGGCAAAGGACAAGTCTTCCCTTCATTTGGGCTTGGGACTTTCAAACGTGAACAGCTCACACTGCACTGTGCCAATGCGTTTATGTCCCTCAAAGACTTTCCCTGAACCTACCATCCTTTACGACCTCAAAGGCAATTTCCCATATTTCTTTTTATCCCTTCATAAATGTCTTCCATCTAAAGAGCTCAGGAAGCTGGAGTCCTTCCTCGATCTTCCATATTTTCACCATTTATTTTTCCATTTCCCATTACTCCAGCCTTTTCTATCCACTATTTCTCCTCCTTCCATTCAGCCATTCTAGCATCCACATCCCAAATGACAAAATGGATTTATTTTGAAGGTTTTTTTCTTCCCGCCTAAGCAGAAGTGTTTCTCCTTTTCTACTCTCTGAACTCACAAAATCAAAATCTTTACTAATCAGGCTGGCATAAACTCAAAATGTCTTTCCATGGTTCCTGTGCCCAGCCTTCCTACTTGACTAATGAGGAGCCTCTCAGATGTTGAGCAGAAGAATTTGTGCACTACAGAGAATTTTTAATGGATAATAAACCCTGATGACATCACTGGCTAATTGAAATTTGCTGCACTAAAATACAGCACTGTGGCTATATTGCAAGGCAGGAAAAAAGCATGCATGTAGTTTCTTGTGTGTTTCAATATCCTCCTATTGACAGAAGATAGGATGACTGGGCTACAACTGGAGACCAGGAAATGATTTTTGTGATTTCATTAGAGTAATTGAAAAAAGCGTTTCCTTTCTACATAAGGTTAACAGATGGCTTGTTAAAGTTACAACTTCTTTAAACAGAGCTGTCACCAAAACTGATGTGCATGACAACAAAAATAATATTGATACAAGCTCATTGCAAAATTAAAACAGAGTTTGTGTAACCTAAAGCACAGAATAAATAACTGCCACCATTGCAACACAGAATATCAAGGTGCATTTGATTTTCTAAGGTTTCCTTGAAAATTGGATGAAGGGACATAAATGGGGGAAGTGTCAAGAACATGGGACTTCAGTTATTATAGGCACAAACATGCAGTCGGTCACCAGGCCTACTCCACATGTATGAAGAAACTACCATGGATTTAAGAGTGTGTTACATTGAAGTTTAAATTTCAATCCAGGTAGTAACAGAATATATTCATCCCACAGCATTTCTTAATTTTGGGTAAATGTGTTTTCATATAAAAATGCTGAAGTCAAATTCAAACTTGTAGATTCGTGCTCATCCTGACTGCTATTGCAGAATGAGCAGGATTTTGTTCTCCGCAAGTAAAAACAGGCAGGCATCACACCCCCCCCCTTACCCTCAATACCTACCTAGCTAGCAAAACCAGGAGTACGTTGAAGGCTGCTGTGCTCATCTCAGACCAAAGTGCAACACAAGCATCAACCCTGTAGGAGTCTGCTTTCAGATCTCACCTCTGCTACATTCAAGACCTGTGCAAGGCAAGGGCATGCAATGCCTGAAACTGCCTCACCTCCATCGTGAAACGGCTCCCAGCTGCCTCAGCCAGTCAGCAAAAATGGGGGTGGGGGTGTGAATAGTAGTTAACCCCCCCCCAAAAAAAAACCCCAAGCCAACAAAGAAACCCACCAAACAATACTAGTTTGCCCACCTACTGTGGTTTTTAAGACCTCACCTTCACCTTAAACTTGTCTCATTTCCATGAGAGCAGAAAAACTTACAAAGGAGATTCAGCTGTGAAAATAGAGAACATAATAAACATTATACCTTTTCGATAACAAGTAATGAGTGATAGCATGTGAAGATACAACCTCAAGTGGCACCAGGGGAGGTTTAAATTGGATATTAGGAAATATTTCTTCACCAAAAGTGTTGTCAGGCACTGGAACAGGCTGCGCAGGGAAGGGGTTCCAGCCCAGCTGCCATCCCTGGAGGGATTTAAAAGCCGTGTAGATGTGGCACTTACAGACATCATTTAGTGGTGGACTCGACAGTACTAGGTTTCCAGTTGGACTCAACAACACAACCTAAATGACATGATAGGTGTTACCTATCATGTATTACCGCCTTACTTCTCTTCACACCATCTTACCACTGTTACCTTTTCAAGCATTCTTGTTTGCATTGGTCTTTGTATGAAGTTCAGCTCTGAGACTTTTCTGAGACATCATTAAGACATGCAGCTAACTCCCAAAGACCCGAACTGGAAGAAAGAAAACAGAACCCCAGTGGGGGTTTTCCCTGGGTTTGTTCATTTTCTTCACAAAAAGAACTCAGAAGCAAACCTTTTCTCTTACCAATCTTAGATGTCAGCTCCTTGTATTATAAACCAGGTTTTTTTTTTTTGGTTTTTTTTTTTTTTGAAAAGAGGTAAATACTTGAATCAGGGAGGCAAACAAAAGGAGGAATCAGAACAATATTTCTCATTGCAAAACCTCTGTTGATAGCTATTGGAAATAACCTGGTCTATTTTACCAGCCTTGTGATGTCAGGTTCGCTTAGCACACGCCTTGTCAGCTCCAACTGAGGGGAGCACTGACTGCATAACTGACGCACACGGCCGCAAATGCACAGCTGCTTGTTGCTTTTGTTTGCCTTCACATGAAGGATTTTTGAGAAATTATATAATATTACAGCAGACTGGTTCTTGCCCCAGGTGTAGCAGGTTCTTCTTTTCTCATTGAGTTTAGCAGAGCACCTTAATTTCACCATCACCTACAATGGTAAAATAAGTAAACAGCAAGCATTAAAAGGGAAAAAATGGACAGCAGTTAATTTTGAAGGGAAATAAAGGATATGCTAAGGAACTGCTGTGACCCAGGGATTCTGCTCTAGAAACAAAAGCAAATTCTTGAGTGAAAAAGGTAGCAGAGATACTGCTGCTTTTGTAACTCTCTAACAGCCAAAAGGCTAAGGGAAGGCTAGTGGGAAAGAGCACATATTTGGAACGGGCGCTGATCAGATGAGAAGTCTGATAATGAGATGTTTCCCCCCCTCATTTCTTAGTGAATAAGACAAGAACCACCAGTAGACCTGATTCTACATGACAATGTGAGGGGTCTAAGCATTAAGTGGGCACAGAACGTATTAGTGTCTATTCCCCTCCCCAATAATTTTGGAAAATATAGGAAGTCAGTAACCCTTCCTTACCTAGGTCTTTGGGGGTCACTTTTGAAAGCAAAACAGTGCTCCTGCAGAATTTTCAGGGAGCTCTACTTCTGAACCCAGCAGCAGGTCCAGCGCTTCCGCTTATCTTTCCTAAAATAAGAGTCTGTCTGTGAACACACAAAATGAACAGACACATCACTATTTTATTTGAATCTGATTCAGTCTGTCTTTGTTTATGCTCTAATTTAGCTTCCCTTTTATTGATACAATTCACTTTGTCATTGGGACAATATTGGCATACATTTAAATTATTAATACTTTGAATAGGTGGATTTGGACTTCTTTTTCTCTGAGCCTTTTCTGTCACCACAGTAGAGTGACCACTGTCTTGCTGTTGCATTGTCAAACACACCCTTGCTTCCCCACCTGTTAACTATTAAAGAAGGTTAAGTAAAGTATTACTGCTTAGTATTCAGTAGGGAAAACCAAAAAGGAAATTATATCAAGCTGTGTGTAAGTATATATGTGTAGGTGGAAGAGAAGAGGTACTGGAAAAACAGTAAGGTTCTTATGGCTTTAAAGCCTAGTCTTGAATTTGTATAGTGTATTCCTTATATAAAGAGTGATAAGGAAAAGCATCTGCTTTCAAAAGAACTGAGAAAAAAGAATAGAAAATAATTCTTTCAAAAGAATTGAGAAAATGAAAAAGATTAGATCTTTGGTAAAAACGGTTTTTTTGTTTGTTTGTTTGTTTGTTTTTTTAAATAGCTGTTATTATTACATTTATATTTTAGTGAAACATCATGAAATGTGGATATTCATTAACACATATATGTATATTGTGAAGTTAATTACTTATTATAACCAGCAGGGACGGGATGCCAAGAGATGTCAAGGTCAATCTTGTTTCTGAGCCAGTGCAGCAGTTCTAAGTTTCTGAAGATTGATCATAGTGAAAAGAGAAAGGTAATTCTTTCGGCACACAGAGAATGGAGATTTTCAGCTGAAGGGGGCAAAATGGGCAAAAATATGCTGACAAGTAAGAGGAAGGTACCTGCATTCACCAAAGAGGAAAACATTTGTAGGAGAGAGCATAATAGAAAGTTGTAATTTCACAGGTACCGATAACACTTTTTCTAGCATTTTTCTTTCATCTTTTGCTACCAGTCAAGTATAAAATTTATAAACATTTTGTTTTCCTAAAGCATGTGGACTAGCGAATCACAGTGATCCATGGTTTTACATGCTAGATGCTGAAATCATGAAGTGGGAGGTCCCTTTTTCTAATCCTTACAGCAAAACAAGGGTGCAATACTAATGCTGAAGTAGTGGGTCATGTTGTCTTTAGGTGCCATCTGGTGGGGTTTTTATAGCGTGTTAAAAACGCTGCTTTTTTTTTCTGGTTGCATCAGTCATGCAGGTAACTGTGTGCCGAGCACAGGAAAGGTAGCTGTGAGAATAAGTCAGAGATGCAGAGGTTAGGTGAAGATGATGACCGGCAGTGCAAAGGCTGTGGCAGGGAGAGCGAGTCAGATTGTAATGCCCATCTTTATAGTATGAGTTTCAGAGATTTGCAGTTCTTAAAATTAACTTAAAAGTTTTTTAAAAGTTCCTTAAAAAGAGCTTAAGAAAGCAAAAGTTCTTAAAAAGGTTCTTAAACTCTTAAAATTTTCTCCTTCATTTAATATGTAATTAGTGATAGTCTCTTTACTGTGAGGCAAATAATGTTCTTGGAAATGATATTTTGAAATTAAGAAGGTGACATTCTCAAGTTAAATTGTAACCTCTTCGAGGGGAATTCGAGATATTTTGGGGTTTATTTTTGTAATTAATTGTGTAGGCATCTTGAGGTGATGCACTGATATTTATATAAGCCTAAAGATAGTATTAAATAGCAAAGGGGTTTATGTAAATTTTATGGTAGAATAGTCTCTATATACATTGTTGTTAGATGTCTTCAGGACTTAAGAATCATTCAGATGAGTTACAGTGGGACTTGTCCCATGGGAGAAAGTACTGTTGTTTTGCTTAAATGAAGAGTTTAGAATTACATTATTTTCTACTTAGGCCTCAGGAATAAGGTCCTTTTCACCTGTCCGCACAGGTTCTACCTAAAGCACGAGCCAGTGTATGATAAAGCAGGATTGCGTTTTGGATGCTGCCTCCTGCGAGACGGTGAGACAACTGGGAAGAGGCAGGGAAGGGAGAGGAAATACTTCTGTCTACCTGCCTGGAAGGCTCCTTGTGCAAGGTAGAGAAAGGATGTCAGGCTGTGAGATGTGAGGAAAACTCTGCTTTTGAGAAAGATATGCCATTTTTTTACAGTGGTACACACTGGTCAGACACGTATTGTCATCTTTGGCATTCAAAATTTGTTTCCAAAGTTGGGATCCTTTAGTCCTGGGTTATGCAAACTAATACATCATGTACACAGAAATTTTTTATGGCTAAACTGACCATAAATGGTATAAAGATCAGAGTTTTGAGACAAAAAATTATATATATATACTTTGTAGGTCAGCAATTGCAGTTTGGATAATAACTATACAGATTCAATCCAATAGAGGGAGCAATATACATACACATGGTAGTGTGTTATAATTTGATGAATTTAGCAAATTAATCTCTGTGTATTTAAGTGTTCATACTTTAAGTGCTTATAAAAATATTAATTTTGAAGAAGCAAGTTTCTTACTTACCTAGCCAACAAAGACAGTAGTGACAGTATTCCAGCCACTACTCCTCTGCAGTACTTAAAAACTTTTTGAAAAGCTTTTCTGTTGAGAGAAGTTAAGGACAGTCAATTAAAGTTACAAAGTCTGAGGGCAGCTAAAGTATTCCCATGTTAGTGACAGCAGGCAATGCAGTCTGCAGTGACCGTGACAAGATTAACTTTTGAAATGGTGGGAATGGTAAAGTGTGCTGTTAACTGCTTCTGTCACCATCTAAGCTACATAGACTTTTTATTTTGTATTTTGTATGCAAATTCAGTTGTACTTACATTCAATGATACCTAGGAGAGGGTCTTGCATTGGCTTCATGTTTAGAGCTGATGGCAACATACGCAGTTTAAATACTCAGAAGTGATGAGTGTGCATGTGTGTGAATTCATGTTTTCACACAGATTGCTCTAAGAATCTGTAAAAGCCACAGAAGCTACAAGTCCTCCATTTTTACAGTGGATCTTGTATGGCATTAAAAAAAAAAAAAAAAAAAAAAAAAAAGGCAGATTTTCATCACTGCAATACCCTGAAAAAATCTGTCGAAAAGTTGGATTTAACATCTAATGTGTTATTTTAAACATATCCTAATAAATCACAATTTTGCACTCAGTTGAGAGTTGTATTGGACTTCCAGCATGGATATTCTACCATTTCTTCTGTTTGATTTAGTTTTTTTAGCTTAGCCTTTTTTTTTTTTTTTTTTTTTTTAATTTTTCCTGCCTTTTTTAGTTGATCTCATTATGTTGGTGTACTTTGCTGCACCAATAATGTGTTTTATATCAGCTTCTCACCGTCAGTACCCAAATTCCCAGCCTTTATTGCCCATCATCCAGGTTCTTCATCAAAAATTACTAGGGGAAAAGCTTCTAAAAATCTGTACAGGAACTGCCATGCAGTATTTCAGATGCATGGGTTTGCAGGCAGTGAGCTGTGGCTCTTCTGCTCCCCTTGTTCGTTCCTGCTCCTTCCTTATACATGTTGCCTCTCACATTTGTGCCCTGTGGCATGCTGTTCCTTAATGAGAAGTTGAAGAGTCTCACTATGTTTGTGAACTATTGTACTGCATCTAGTTTATCACTTGTTTCTGTTTCTTTCTGTTTGGAGTCCCTTCCAGAAGCCCTCCTCTCTATATTTTAAGAGACATTGCTGCTGTTTGACCCAATCCTGATTTAAACATGTGACTACTGCCACAGTGTATTAATATAAATTATAACAATTTGAATAAATGTATTGGGTTTACGTGGCAAGGTTTTGATAGCTGAGGGGGCTACAGGGGTGGATTCTGTGAGAAGATGCCAGCAGCTTCCCCAGTGTCCTACAGAGCTAGTTCCACATGGCTCCAAGACAGACCCACCACTAGTTGAGGCTGAACCAAACAGTGGCAATGGTAGCACCTCTGTCATAGCACGTTTAAGAAGGCATAAAACCTGCTGTGCAACAGGATCTAAGAGAGAGAGGAGTGAGAATATGCGAGAGCAGCAGCCC
>JMFS01098737.1:0-26338 GCA_000699545.1 Podiceps cristatus | reverse complement strand
GTATCAGTCTGTAAAAGCTATGCTACATCTTGCAAAGTAAACAATTTATTAGTGTGACATAATTCATCATAATTCAGCATTCAGATGTACAAGGGATCATATATACAAATACGTTCCAAAGTGCTATCTAATAAAGTAAAATACAACCGTGTTTCTGTGATACAAAATTGTCTTTTGCCTTTGAGGTTAAGATTATCAGGAATAGAGATCTTTAGACTGAAACAAGTATGTTCATTTAGCTTTCGCAACCTTGACCAGCAGTGCATTTTGTGTCTGGTATATAGAAATTTATAGCAAGTGTTGCACACAGTTTTAGCCTGTGTTTTTTGTATGATCAATAGATCAGAATTGAATGAGAAGCCTCGAATCAGCAATTCAGTTTAATAGACGACTTATGAAATTATGCACAACCTTATAGGCCTTTAAAACAATGTTAAAAAACAATCATCTCGTGTTTGCCAAACAGTCAGCATAGCTCTGTCAATACCGAGTGACACACTGAGGTCATACAGTAGCAAATTCTGCTCTTGGGTGGTTGTGTGATGAAAAAATAACACCATTAGAATCAGTGGGGTGACTAACTTTACAGCAGTGCGTAATGGGGCAGGAGAGGAGGGCCACGAAGATGATCCGAGGGCTGGAGCACCTCCCCTACGAAGAGAGGCTGAGGGAGCTGGGCTTGTTCAGCCTAGAGAAGAGAAGGCTGCGGGGGGACCTCATTGCAGCCTTCCAGTCCCTGAAGGGAGCGTACAAACAGGAGGGGAATCAACTTTTTAAAAGGGTAGAAAATGGCAGGACAAGGGGGAATGGACTAAAGCTGAAGGAGGGAAGGTTTAAATTAGATATTAGGGGGAAGTTTTTTACGGAGAGAGTGGTGAGGTGCTGGAACAGGCTGCCCAGAGAGGTGGTGGATGCCCCATGCCTGGAGGTGTTCAAGGCCAGGTTGGACGGGGCCCTGGGCAACCTTGTGTAGGTCCAGGCCTGGAGGTTGGTGTCCCTGCCTGTGGCAGGGGGGTTGGAACTCTATGATCCTTGGGGTCCCTTCCAACCCAGACCTTTCTATGATTCTATGACTCTATGATTCTATGATTCTATGATGTGACTTTTGTGGGAAGAGTCTCTTCCCATTGGAGTTGAGCAGTTAGGTGCCAGATGTAGACTACCACTATGAGTGGAGTTTAGATTTTCATTGATGGGTAGAGGCCTAACATTTTGCTCACAAAAACGTCTAACCGGCTTATCTATATGTCAACACACATACATTGATTATATATACTGATATATTCATAAATAATCATTCTTCTAAAAAATGATAAAAATTATTTTTTATGTGACATAAAATTTGGCACCTGACTCTCATTTGTCTCCTCCAAATTGCATATGACAATGCAAATCCTCACACAGAAGGGTGCTTTGTGCAGCATAAATATGCCGTTTTGAAGAAAAGAAACAAACCCTGGGACAAATCTCCATCTTCTGTAAGCATTGTGCTGACATGTAATGGCTGGCATATTTTCAGCAGGTAAAATAACTCCTTTTCCAATCATGGAAGTTCACTTCTGCCTTTAGTAACATATGTGCTTTTCTATACACATCAGTAGAGTCAACTCCTAGAGGTCTGCATGTGTGTACCTCAGTTAAAATAAGTGTTATTTTTGGATATGACTGCCAGCTGTTCTCAACTTGTGCCACCAGAGAAGAAAGCAAAGGAACCCATGTAAGAGAAGACATACAACACGTTACAGAATTTCATCCTGAATGCCTGATTGTTTTTCATGGCGATTTTTTTCAGTGAATTTCTACATTTGTTTTTTGGACTTGAAAATTTCTAGCTCTTTATTTTCACCTGGAGGAGTTTTAACAATTAGTGGATGGAAACTTCAAGGCTGTAACTGACTGGTATCCTTTTATTTTTTTTTTTTTTTATTTTTTTTTTGAAATAAGTTAGTTAAACTTATGGCTGATGATAATTACAGCATATCATATGAAATGCTATTTATGGGAACTAATCTGCCTTAATCACTTGTAACAGAAGCCACTTTGTTGAAAGGATTGAGCAGGACTTCAGAACAATTGTTTTCACCTTCAGTTGTACAAAGGGGAAACTGAGTAAGTTCCACATATTTCTGGTTTAGTTTTCTCCAAGATTGAAAACTAAATCATTATTGCTGCTGTTAGAGCACATTTATTGTTTTATGTCAGGGAACAGCAAGGGCCTGCTGCCACTTAAGGGAAGGGGAGCCCCGTGGTGGCAGTGCCCTCACTGATCCTGGCACGGTCCCACAGGGCCTGACCGTGGTGTCAGAGCCAGGAGCCGGTAACAGGGCTCATCAGCAACCCCAGACCAGGCAAGCGATAAACCAGGCCCAGGGTCCATCCAGGGAGCCCGCTCAGGGACGAAAGGAGGCAGGGACGGGGACCGGACTGGAGACAAGGCTGCAGCATGACTTCAAAGTCCGACTGGGAGATGAGGACAAAGACCTTCGAGACAATCTGTAACATACCTCTGAAGGTCCAGGGTCCAGCCAGGGGGGCAGCCTGGAGGCAAGCATAGCTGCGGAACAGTTCAGGCAAGGACTGAACGCCTGGACTTCCACGGAGCCCCTGGGCCCAGGGGCAGGGGAGTGGGTCCCAGTTGAGGCAGGTCAGGGCCATTAAGACCTATTAGTGCCCGCAGGTCCCTGGCATTGTAGAGAAGACAGGTCTTTCACTGAAGAGCTTTGTCTACCAGAGAAAAACACAAGGAATTGAAAAAAAAACTTGCACGCCTCAGTTTCTCAATGGGTCTTTATAACCCATTATCTTTGTCTTTGCAGAGGCAAAATGAAGTAATCATCTAAATAATATTTGAAATGCTTTTCATAGAAGGAATTGCAATGTAACAGGGCAGTTGAGAAAATGACAAGAAAGCCTATAACAGTGATTTAAAATTTTGTGCCTCTAATACGTGATCAGTACCAAAGCTCTGAAAACAGATGACAGAATTTGAATCTGCTCTATAGTAATTTTTGAATACTGTGTATTAACCTGTATGTTATTGGGGTATTGAATGCATTAACCCAGTGTGTTTGTCTAAAAGGCAGTGGGAGGATGAAGCAGCAGGAAAAAAGAAATTATTGCTGAGAAGTGCCTTATCTCTAGCCCACACTGGGGAGCTATCGAGGGACAATAGTTGAGCCATTGGTTTTGAGAACTTTGTCTTAATCTCCTGCTGAGTTTACAGTACTGGTCTTATCTAGGAAGGGCAAAGCCTGAGACTACAGAAGAATAACCCCCTTGTGACTCTGGGTGTTTAAATGGGGATTCTTCCTCAGAAGAGAGGTTAGTGTTTTGTTGGGGACACAGGATGACATGTGCAATGTTTGAAAAAGTAAGGCCTGCCCATCCTAATGGGTAATGGAGTGAACCTTTGGCAAAGATAAACAAGACATGTCTCCAGCTTTTCAGAATCTCATTTTTTTTAATGACTGCTTTGATTCTACAGTTAAATAATGAATGTTTTTGCTTTCGGGAGCTATTTTGTCAATATATATGCCTGTCAGTATGTCATTAACTCTAAAGTGGGACTAAGCAGGCTGTTAACAACTGACCTAATGCATATATCACTGATTCCTGTTAAACTGAAGGTGTCTAACTGAATAACATTATTGATTTGAAATATCAGTTTTGTATTTATTCTAGTTTAGCAAATGAGGGCTGGGTAAAGACACATGGCTATGAATGATGAGCTTTAGCGCAAATGGGGAGATTACAACTGTCTTGTGCGTCCTAGATCCACTTCCAAGTAAATCTTTCTGTATAAACTTATTTCTGTTCTCAGTTGTTGTACTCCAAATTTAATGGTATAATGCATCCTTTAATATATGCTTTCTGTTTTTTATATTGCAAACATTAGAAGTGAGAAGAAATTCACTGCAGTGTTTATACTAAACACTTTGCTACCGCCCATGGGACCTTGTTTAAGCCTAAATTATGAATTACTATGTGACAAATTTTGTAAAGCTGTGAAATTAAATGAAACAAATGCAACTGTTTACTTGGTAATTATTTACCATATAATTTCCATGTCACTGTATGGTACTACATTGCAATTAAGTGATCAATAGTGACTACGAGTACCAGGAACACTCACATTATATCCATGGCCCGCAAACAAGCTGTTATCAAATCCAATGAGCTAAACTGCACAGGAAATACTGAAGGTACCGATCCACACCACAGGTGGGTGATGCAGTCCTCATACAGCCTGGCTACATGCTTACTTCTGTCAATCAATTCAGAAAGATAATGCTACTATTATTTCATTTATGAAAGTGCTGTATGGGCCTGTATGCCTAGAAGCCGATATAGTACATGGCATAGGTAGATCAGTTCAAAAGAGAAACAGATTGTAGCTCTGAATTACACTGTTTATATTCCCAGACAATTCAGCTTTGTAACTCATTAGGAGGAGGAGTCCTTGTTTCCAAAGTTATTCACTGGGAAACTAACAGCCAGCGAGTTTCTTTGTCACAAAGGAGTGGAGTAGAGGAGTTAGGGGCCTCTCGTAGAGGCTTCACATGCCTGGTAGAGACTTCTCTGCCTGGCTCTAGTACGTGGGAAGCACTGATATTCCTGCTCTCCTATCGAGGAAAGATGGATGAGGGTGGCCGAAGGCATTGCAGCTTTGTATTTGTGCAGCCATTGCGCAGTAGAGGGTAAAAGTGGAATTTTGCATTTATTGTCCTGCTGGTTGTTGGATTTGGTCTTCACCCATTTATTACCTCAGTTCTTACTGTGGAAATGTGGCAGGTATGGTGATGAAACCTCTGCGGACTTTGCCCAAGATTTCCCCTGAAGTAAAACTCAGGGAAAGATTCATCTGCAAACGCCTAGAAGGAAGGCGTGCCAGCCAAGTGAATCGCAGTGAGGGGCTATACTCAGAGTTGTGCTGTTAGATGTTCGCTGGAGCGGGACCAGGAGCCTTCTTAACAAGTCTGCCACTTGGTAGCATGGGGAGGCCAATGAAATATTTCTCCTGGCTAAAACCTGACTGAATATTTGAAATAAAGGGAACGGTAGCTTAGAAGGAGAATTTCCATGGTTTTCAAACTGTGTATCAATGAGTTAGTTGTGGTTTCTTCTTGTTGCTTACTTAACTAGTATTTTGCAATGTCTCTGTCCATTTCTGGCATTGGAATATGAGTAGGGGTGTGACAATAGAAAGTGAAAAGGCACATTTCCCAGTTTTGGGGCACATTATTGCACAAATATTCCATTATTTTGTCGTTGCACATGACCAATTGACCTTTGAAACCGTGTCAGAAATAACTCCACATCTTGATGGATGACACTGACCTTAATAACAATAACAAAAAAAGAGTAAAAAAATGCAATCCCTTTTCTCTGTAATCACCGTGGACTGCTGGCTGTCAGGCTCAGACTTTCCTTATTGTTCTTCTCATTTACAAGCCAGACAGCACTACAATGGTTTTTACTTACTGGCTAGTACAAGAGCTAATGTGGGGTTGGGTAGTGGAGTGCAGCAGCCAGAGCTTCATGAGCCAGAACAGAGGGAAAGGAACTTGAGAGCTGACTTGAAATACAGGGCTGGGACATTGTGTTATAGTTTGTTGTGGTAAACCGAGATTCACTGCTGTATTTCCAACTTTATTTCTCCTTAAAAAAAAAAAAAAAAGGCTTTCAAACACACTGTAGTGATAAATAGAGCGCTTACACCAAGCAGCATTCACAGATGAAGATATTTTTGCCTCCTGATAACACACAATCTATGTGTTATCATTGTGCGCGTATTCCATTAAGAAACAGTCCTGGATTAGAATCTTGTGGGCAGATTATGGAATGTTTCCTTTGTATTCATGACTGAAACGGAGTAATAGGATTTACCTGATTCAGAGATCAGATCACGCCTTGTTTAAAAGAACAGGCAAACCAAGAATGGGAACAGAAACTTTATGGATCAGTCTGAGGAGAGAAAAAAAATAAATAGAATGGCCCCAACTTCTATAATACTTTTGTCTGATGTGGCATGATACAACTACCTATCATCATTTAAAAAAACCCAAACAAACCAACAAACCAAACAAAAACCCTCAACAACTTCTACACAACCGCTCAGTTGAAAATGCTGTCATTTTAAAATGTTGATAAAAAAGAGGTAGGTAATAATGCAATGTGTGGAGTTAATGAGAGGAATGCTTTGTGGGTTTGACAGATCTTTTGTCCTTCTAAGTTTAGGAAGCAGAGAATATTCACAGTACACAACTTAGTAAACTTGTCACAAGGAGTGAGCCTGATATGGTGAGCCTTTACCCTAGTGCTTTTACAAAGGCCACTGTGAATCTATTCCGATCGGGTACTTTTCCAGATTTCATGCCCATTAAAGCATCAATTACCTCTGACATTTCTATCAGCCTCCTATTAAGTTTGCACTTACTAAGTTTCCAGAAATCATGAGCAAATTAATCCAGGCATTAATCAGATTGCAGAGGGAATAATTTAAAAAAGGAGAAAAAAAGACCAGTATAATTTATGATAATAGATTTTCAAATAAATTGCTTCCTTTAGTTAATAATTTGTTCTCTTGTGACTTGATACTACACTGGAAGCAGTTGTTTTTCTGACTAGATCAATTAGTTACTGTTTACACAGCACTTTGAAGATGTAAAGCACTATGTAACTGCAGACATGTTGTTATTATTGCTAGATCAGTCAATAATCTACCAGGCTCATGGTCCTCTTCATAAAACATATTTAACAACCGTTGAGTTGCCTTTAGCCATCCCAGGAAAGGGGTTATCTATCATTTATCTTTTTTTTTTCTTTTTTTTTTTTTTTTTTTTCTTTTTCATATTTGTTGGGGACCTTCAGTTGTGTTGGTGGATTTTCAGTTGGAGGGCTTCTTTTTTATAAGAATACTGGATAGCCACTTCATTGTACTGAAGAGTCCCAGGAGAGAGACAGGCTAAAGTTATTATTACTTATTATTACTTAATATTGCCTCAATTAACGGGTTTAAAAGCCTACTGGACCTCAAATCAATAAGGTCAGAAATGGAATAAATTAGTTATATTTGCTCTGTTTATTTTCCTCCCCCTGTATGACTGAATACCTACCTCTTAACACAGGGGTAGGGGGACACCTCTGTGAATTTCTATGCTATTTCAGTTTTTAAATGATAAAGATTAACCGAATCAAAAGAAATTCAAAGGGGCTTGTTTTGGGGATGCACAGAAGGGGACATTCTGCATTGTATGCTGAAGTCAAGTTAGATATGGAGACGCACAATGGGTAAGTAAGGAGTTCAGCTTCAGCTGAATTTAGGGGCTTGAAATACTCCAAGCTGGTGGGAGTTTGGCTGTTTGCAAGGAAGCTCTCAGATACTAATTCCATCGTTCCCAACAAAGAGATGTAGCTGCCAAAATGCAATGCTTATTTTTCTCTCAGACTTTTTAAATTTAACCATAAAAATGTTTCAGCCTATTGCTGAGCTTTTATATGCCAGAGTGCTCTGTACATCCCATGGTTATTGTTCTTTCAGAACGAAATGAAGGCCAAGCAAAAAAATGAGAAAGGGAGAATAGGGACATCGCAGACATAGGCACCGAAGAAACTGTGATTAATACCACTCACCAGTTTTACACCGGTTTTGTCTAGTGGCACTGGCCTGGAACAAACAATAACAAACCAACCATAATGTAACATCCCCTGAGAGCCATTTGGATCACGCAGGAGCTGGAAAGCCGACAGCATGAGCTAGTGAAAACTGTTCTAATTACTCCTTAAGATGCACTCTCAAATCTGGCAGCGGAATCTGTACCGAGTACCACAAATGGTGCAGCAGTGCCACCACCTGAAAGAAAGGGAGACTCTAAGGGTGGGGGAGAAAGCTGTGAGGATAATTAAATTAAATTATAGTAAGGGTCTGATTTTAAAATCTAACTGAAATCCTACTGCAGCCGTTCCTAATGAGGCCAGCCTTTGGCCTGACTGCCAGAAATCAGTCTGCTTCCAACGCCAGCAGTAAATCCCAGACGTAGCGGGTATGACCGGCATATGAATCCTGAGCGCAGAGCAAGCAAACTGCATCAGGAAGGAGTTCTCTCCTTGAATGTAGTAGGTGGGAGCAGGAAGGTGCAACGTAGGATCACTTCTTCCCTGAGCTCCTCCCGGAGACTGATGTCCTTTTGCACGCCTCCCGCTTTCCTGTTGGTCTTTGAGAGGAGGATTCCAGAGGTATTGGAAAATGAAAGGAGAGGTAAAAGAGAATGCAATCTTTTCACTCTGCCTATCTTTACATCAGCCTCATGTGGTTTGATGGCTGGGTGACAAGGCAAGATAGAAGTATGCTCAGCAAGGAAATAGGCCGAGGATAGCGACTGAGCAACCTTGCCTTCCACTTCTTAGCTACTGAGAGAGACACGTCTCTGGTGTGAGGTCCCGTAGCCTGCGGCATGCTTGATAGGTCATCTTCACAGCCTTACATGCATCAGGGGCAAATAATTCAAAGAAAAAGAATTATACTGCTTTCTCTCTCTGCTGTGTACCAGGATTACTTTATGTTAAATTAAATGGCCAAAGTTTGAACATTTCTATAGGAGATCCCAATACTTATTGAGGAGTCTTGAATGCTGTGAAGATAGAACAGCACAGAAAGAAGCGAAAGCTGTCTATATACATTTGTCAATTCAAAGCTTTAAAGGGTTTAAATTGTTATCCTTGGCTGATTTGAAAGGCCCATATTTTGTGGCTCCTGAAGACAAAGTAAGACTGAAATGTGCTGTTTAAATAATTTATTTTTTTTAAGCAGGAGTCATTGTAAATATTTTCTGCATGTGAAATTGTTTTGCATTCAGAATCCAGGCTCAGTCGCCACTGTTAGTCCTCTGCAATGCTGATGTCTGTGAGTTGGAATTCTGGATTATTAACAATCAAGGACCTGTTTTCATTGGGAACATTTTATTAATTTTTATGTCAGTTTTGTGGATTCAAAATATTTGACAATGTTTTGCTGGTTATGCAGCATTCGGGCAAGCCTGCCCGAGCACAACGCACTACCGTTAGCAAAAGCAGCTTGCTGATGATCAGGCAGTCACAGCCAGTGCTGTCTCGGTTTATGTCAGGTTTCCACTGCTTTTTTTAATAAACACTGTTCCTAAAAATTAAAGAAAACTTATTTCCCAGTTGGGAAATAAGTTGCTGAGGTGCTTCTATCCATTTACTGGTGGTGTGAGTATGAAAGACCCAAACAGGTGCACGACAGAGAGCTAAAATCTTCTGTGAGCCTGGGAAAACCAACCCACCCTGGACTCTTTTCTGCTGAGGTGAATCTAAGAGGGAGCCTTCCTGTTTGTTTTTTCCCAAACAAGGAGGAAGCACTGAGCTTTATTTTCCTATATCTTGTTTAGCCACCTTGATTAGAGTCTGTGTTCAGATTCTTAATGGACAGCGTGCTATATAGGTTGTTTGAGGTTAAGTAACAATGGGTAGCATGGCCAGCCAGTTTCCCATGTCTCTAAATATAAACACAATAAGAATCCTGTTAAGACAATGAAGCAAGACAGAAACAGGTTTTCTGCACCAGCGCGTAGGTTCTTTTTCTTGTTTTCTGGCCATTATGTAAACTGACATTCTGTTTTTCCCATTTGAGAGCAGACCTCTGCCTTATCATCCTCACAGCAGATGTGCCCAGCGAATGTTTACCAATAAGGAAAAGAGACATTGCCGTTGTCTGGGTTGTTATTTCCTACAGCAAAGAATGGGGGAGTTGGGATGAAGGAGGAGGACGGAAGGCAGCCGGTGTTGAAACGCCACTGCAATAATGTAAGCAGAGACCCCGATGTGTGGTTAAGAGCAGAGCTGTTGCATAGCTACCAACTTCATTCAGAAACGTAGGTGTACGGAAGAACTGTTAACTGCCACCCAGCTCTGTGCGGAGACATCCATACCCACGAGCACAGGGTTGCGGTACTATACAAACTCCCCCACCCCGCCAGCGATAGTTACCCCAGATCAAACGCTCCCATGCGAATTTGCGACTCCTGTGTGAACTGGGTTTCAAACCGTGTAAGCCACATCTGCGTCTGCTTCATTTTATTCTACTGCAGGTCTTTTACATCAAGATCAGCTTAATTATTAGTAATGCAACCTTGATGCAAAAGCTCCTGTATCAATAGGGCCAACAAGTACTTTCTACAGTACTACTACAGGAGGAGAGGTTATTCCGCTAGAAAACTGAATTTCTCTGCAAAAATAGAAAATGCCTGCTTTGGCACAAAATCAAATTAAAGTATAAACAAATATAGCAGAATATAACAACCTATAGGCAGGAAGAATGTTTGTGCCGTAATAGCAAAATTGTAACTGTTAAATATTCATGAATATATCTGAACTTAATAAAGAGAAGAAAGTTACAAGATTCAGCTCAGCTCTGAATCTGAACTTTTCTCCGTGCTCAGATACGAGACTTCATTCTGCCCAAAGTGTCTGTGACTGCTAAAAAGCAATTTCTGTGAGTCATGAAGTATTTAAGCCTGCGTTTTTAGGTTGCATCTTTGTCTAAAAAAAAAAAGCAAACTAAATGTCCTTTGAATGTGTAAGTGAACTCCAGTAGCCACTGAACACTCCTTCCAACCAGACATGGTGGTAAGCTGCCACTGAACTTGTGGCTCTGTAGTTTTTGCAAAATAATGGAAATTATAATTTTCCCTAATGAAGTGTTAGGAGAAAGCTTTAACGGGTACTTGACAAAGATCTTGGAGCATAGACAGTTAAAGAGTGTAAAGAGCTGAGAAGTGGTTTTGCAAGCAGTAGAGCCTTCATGCTGCTTGTTTCTCAGTGAATCAAAAGGTTCTTTAAATTTTTGCAGTGGGAATAATAGGCACAGAGTTCAGGTCTCACGTATCTGGCTATGAGAAATATAAACCAGAGGTAAAAAGTGAAATACTGACCCTGTTAACAAGTAAATGTAGAGTGTCAGGACTTGAACTCATTCTGATTTCTCCAAGCTATAAATGTTAAAAACCCAGCAGTGTCTACACTGGAGTGAAAATGCATCAAATTCTGTGTTCAGTCAAACCAGCTTCATTCCCGGTGCTGTAGCTGCTGACGACATGCTGAGCTGCAGACCCGTACAGGGATAACCAAAAGCGGAATTTGTGTTCTTCGGGTTGTTTGAAAAGGTTCAGCCTCCAAGACAAAGCGTCACCATCTGTGAGCAAAGGTCTTGGCAGCTGTATTCCAGGCCGTCGTCTGACTCGTATTAATAAAACTTCACCCTCCGTGTTCATCCCTTTGTGACAGTTTGGAGATGCCATAGATATGGAAAGCAAGGGCACAAGGTTAGTTCTTCTGCGCTGGAGTCGACATGCAGAATATATTTCAGCCTCCTGGGGTTTGGTGAAGTGGTTCATTAGTGCAGTGGAACTTATTCAAGGCTCTAAGCTTTTTCTTCCAGGTATTTGTCTCTCTGACTATTTTTTTTTTTTTTTTTTTTTAATCAGAAGTACTCATTTCTAGAAAGCTACAGGGTTAATAAGCCTGGAATTTTTAAAGTAGCCTTTGTGTAATTGTTATGGCACATTTTATATGCACTGCAACATCATACACCTGTAGAGAAGAAAATCTATATTTCTCCATCATACTTTAAAGACTAATTCCCTGGAGTAATCTCCATTCTCCACTAGTTTATTCTAAATAAAATTGATTTTTTCTGGGAGATTAAAACCTGCCTTGAAGATTGTGAATGGTTTTGTTGTGTAGGCCTTTATTAATAGACTCCCTGCAGCTTAATTCTGTTTATATAAGTTGAAAACAATAAAAAGAGTTGACAGTTTTGTCAGTTATGTTTGCTTAAAAAAAAAAAAAAAGGAAACGCAGACACCTCCTCCCCCTGATGTAGCAAGCGACAGTGCTGTAAACAAACTTCAACAAAGTGTTTAGGAAGATCTGACGTATTACTCAGGGTAGAGTGGGCTGTTGAGTTTCTCTATGAAATGTTAAATCATGCCGAAAGTGAGCCATAGGACTCGGTGTGTGCTTTGTTAACCAGGAGATAATTGTTTATCACGATCAACAATAAGTGACGCATGATTCCTTTCACAGAGATACGTCCCACTGTGCTCTTGCCGGAGAACATGGCAGGTTTCGCTGTGGTGTAACAGGCACAGACATCAGACAGTGCAAGGGTGCACTGTAAGTGGCTTGTGGGCAGTAGCTTCCTGTACAGAGATACCGAAACTGGTGCCTTTAATTTGAGAAAAAAAAAAACACCAACAACCCAAAAAACCCCCCAAAATCCCAAACAAAACAAGTGTATACCTCCTTAACAAGCTGCATTTTTCATTGATAGGACTTGCCTTCTGGAGGTGCCTGCCAGCAGGTAGCTCCGGCCTTTGAAAATTAAGGTACTACCAGTTAACAAATGCAGTGTTTAAATAGTAGCCAGTAGCACAAATTTACAATTCCTAGTCAATTGTCTTTGAAATAAGACTAAGGAGCCGAGATCTAGGTGTTAATGCTGAAACATTTAATTCTAAACATGGTTATCTTCCCTCCCAGAACCGAGAAATCACTTTGCAGGTGATCAGAGAAGTTTCTCAAGATTCTATTACTCAGTCGACTTTTAATCCGCCTCAGTGCAGGAACTGAATGAACAATGGCTCTCTCCCCTGGCATAGCATCATAGTTTTTATTACTATAAAAGTGGGATGAAAGCAAAATTTTTGATCAAGATAATTTGACAAATATGATTTGAGCTTGCCTGTATTTCCTTCAGCTTAGTTTTGATGTGGGACAGGCTACCACAGCATTGTACCAGAAGCATTGTACCATAAAATTCCAACACGTTGCTGTTTGTTGGCTTGCATTCATGTAAGATATCTCATGTAAGATATCATCCAGTTTTACTCTAGACCTATCCTGTACATTTGCTTTTTGATGAATGAGTTCAAAATTTGGAATTTGTACTTAAAACTCTTTCAGCAAAGTGTTTACCTTAGCACGGATAGGAATGATGAAAATGTGTATTTCTACATGAAGCACTATCAAAACATCTTTCTTATCCATTCACTCCAGCAGGCAAAAGTCTGTACATGTGCTCAGCACTAAGTACATGTGTGTTCCTACTCATCTGAGTCTACGTTGGTCTTAAATTTCATCAACTAATGCCCTGAAACTCACGGTGGTCTTTAAATAGTTGTAAAGCAGAATTAACTCTGGAGACAAGGCACGATATACCTTTAAACAGCCCGAATAATGACACCAGCACCTTGTGACATCAGATGAGACATAAGCACCTTGGAGGGTTCAACCCCAAGTTTAAATCTGAACTCATAGTGATGGAAAATGTGTATCTAAACTCTGCTGTGGTCCTGCCCTTTGCCCTTAAGCATTTTTGAATTGAGAGATTTTGCTACCTATTTTGTTTTTAAATAAAAAGAACAACTTAGAAGGTGCCATCAATTTATTTGTAAAAGGGTTGTGTTAAATTTCTCTTTGGCAGGTTTTTATATATTTTCTTTATAAAAATACATAAAAGCAATCCCTAAATCATGTAGGCATTATAGCATTTAGAACACGTCTTATAGGAACATGTTACAAATGGGTGTACTGGGAGTGGGTAACTAATTCAGTCTTCCTCACAGAGATGAAAAAAAATGTTATTGGCTGGCCAGCAGATTGGTCGGGCAACTTGTGGGTGTGAACTGGGTAAAGGAATCCAAAGCAAAGTTCCAGGGTGGAAAGTATGAATCTAGAGAAAGAAAATGAGCTAAATTGCAGTGTTTCAGAACAGCCCCGAGGTCCCTGTGTTGGGAACAAATGGAAGGAGTGAGCTGTCCTATCTTCCCTAAGTCAGAACTTAAAAAGTTTTGAACTTTAGTTATATCTTCTGTGCTTTCAGCTTGATATGGGAATTATCTTCAAAGTAGTTATCTGAAGTTTTCTATCTGGAGAAAAAAAAAAAACTTAAAAGGAATACTAAGTACAACTGAAAGCAGTAGAAAGCTACTAACTGCTGAGTAAAAATTTGTCCTTTTATCTATAAACAGATTATTGATTCTGATACAACCATATCATCGTGTGGGTGGAAGAAGAGCTCTGGAAGAACTGATCATCTCAGAGAGTGATATCATTTACCCCCAGGTAATATTTAATTTTGTCTGGTCTTTTAAGGCATATTTATATACAACAGGATTTCTGTTGTGCTAATCATAATTCAAGAAACATGCTGTTATCAATTCTTTGCAATATATGTTCTTGAGATTTCCTTTGTTACCCTCTGAAAATGTATTGAACTAATAACAAATGGGGACTCCAGGCCCATAAATAGAAACAGTTAGAGTCAGAAAAACTTAGTTTCCAATCTGTATTTTGGAGAACTTGTTCAGTTCCTTGGAGTGTTTCGATCTGGCTAGTATGTACGATGCCGTGGATATCCTTCCAGTGGCACTGGAGCTCATTATAGGCAGCAAGATTAATTCGTGTGAGAGAGAGGAGAAAGCTGATGCTGCAGCCTTATGCTTTAGGAAAAAACAAAAAGAGATGATCAGTTAGAGACTGGTTCTCACGATAGCTGTAGTCTCATCTAGTTTGTTGTAATTTAAGATGTACACATTATGTTAGAATAAAAGACAATAAAAACATACTTGCTCTTTCAGTTTCTAGTGCCTACACTTAGTATCTTTTGATGAAGTACTGAATTGTGTTTTGAGTGATATTCTTGCTGCATAGTATTTCTTAAGCTGCTAAACAAAACTGAATCCACATGCTGGTCTTCTAAGTTAGAACAATCATCTGTTGTGTAACTAGAAATATCGGGAATGAGTGCAATACTGATGGACATTTTCAGTAGAGACAGAGATATCATGGAAGAACAAGGTCACATTAAAAAAAACCCAACCCAAAACACCAACAAACAAACATCCCCAAAAGTTATGTCCAGTATTTTCTACGAAAACAAACTGATTCTCTTTGTGTATTGGATTAAATTAAGTGTAACATCAATGAAATTAGAGACTAATGTAAAATGGGTTGCAATAGGAGAAAATCAATTCAGGTATTTGAAAGCAAGAATAATGTATAGATGCAAAAAGTAGTAAGATCCTTAGTGAAATTATGCAACTTGTGTGGTATTTTTCTGAAATATAATAAATTGAAATTTTTTTCTGAAACATAATCAATATAATCATTCAGTGCTGTTTGAACTTGGCCTTTTTCTTAGAAAAATGAGTTCCAGCAATAAGGGACAGAGGTGGAAACCAGTGTTAGCTTTAGTCAGTTGTGAACCTCCTCATTAAGTTAAATAACACTGCTCTCAAAACTCATCCAACAGCAACACCTCGGTTCAACAATTTCTCTTTTCAGTTCAGTTCATTGCCATCTGCCTTTTGCCCAGTTTCTTAATCACCTCATAGTGTTCCTATAGCTGTGCTACTAATTTCCCATGTAGCATTGTTTGAAGACTGTTGCTGAAGTCCATGCACTCTTCATCATACAGTCCGAAAGTAAATTGGTCTGAATGTGGGAAAAGAGGTTAATTATCATTGCTAACAAACCTTTTGTATACGTGTGAGCCTGATGACAGGGGACTCTGAAGGCCTTTGGGAAATGCTGAACTCCTCCAATTTCTGTCAGTATCAGTCTGCCGGAGACAATGAGCAGTATATATAAAAAACCCCATAATTAAATTTTTAGATGTGCCTTGATCCTTAAGGTTATTACCAGGGAACTTCTCCAGCTGCCAACAAATGGCTGAGAGAGTGCTTTACATGGAAATGTATGCCTGAGAGAGAGAGATATGCTGCTTAAATTTTGGTGAAAGGGGAGTTAGGCCATTTTGTTATCTTATGAAACATGTTTTGAGAAGATACATCTATGAGACAACCAAATTAAGAAACACTTGCAATGTCCTATTCTGAATATAAGCAAGATAAAAAATAATTCAAGTTACTGGTGAATGAATTTAATCTTTACAGACCTTTGTAAAGTAACCGAATAATAATCACTGGTCTCGCTCCATTGTTATTCCATTATTTTTAGTCTTCTAGTGTTACTCATACACTGAGGGATCCTGTCTGCGGATGCATAATCATTTTCAGATAAATGCTTCAGGCAAAAGGTTGATGGAGTGCTGCCATCTCTTGGTTATGCAAATTATATGTTGCAAGATACCAGACACTTTTCTTAGATGGAAATGCCCTCCCTAAATACCTTTACACTGTTTGTTATTTGAAGGGTGATACTCGGCTCTAATATTCAACATATTTACAGACATTTTCTGTTTAATATATCCAGCAAGGTTATTAGTGGTATTTGAGAGACGTTGAGTTTGTCCTTCCTATTAAGGATGGAGAGGTTGGCTGCTGTTGAAAAACTGGTTTGAAGTGGTAGAATCATCGAAATGCCGTTCCGACACCTGAGCATGTGTACCCCTGCTCTGTAGCTAGCGCTGTCGAGGAGAGACCCTGCACGTGTAACCCAGTAAATACGGTGTGGCCGTTGCAGGTAGCATGCCCCAGGCTTCGTGCTGAGCTAAGGACTCCAGCTTCAGGACTCGTCCAGGTCCGGGAGTTTTGGTTTAGTTTGCTAAGTCGGAACGGCATTATCTAACTAGCGGCCAGCTTTTGCTTAGCTTTCTGCAATTGTGTGCTAATGCTTATAGTTATACGTATTTCTGTAACTAACAGGTGGTAACGACAAGTAGTCCTTAGCGTAGAGTGAAGTATCTATGACCCTACAATACAATACAACACAGAAAAGTACAGGCAGGTGATGGTAGCGGACACCTTGGAAGTGTGGGGACAGGATGATCCTAGAGGCCCCAGGGCTGTGGTCAGTGACTGCTCATCAGATGAAAGCAACTTAACATCCACTTAAAATGTTAAAGTGCCCTTTCTATGATGCTGAAAACGATGACAATGTAATCAGCATCTCGGGCACATTTGTCCCTGGGGAGCTGCTGGCACTGCAAATACTCGAGCCTCAACCCACTCATGGTATTTCAACTTGCAGCTGCTCACCTGCTGCACCTACTGGCTACTCCAAATTTGACTCAACCTGATTATAAAGCTACAAAGCTCCTCCTCATAGTACATTTGTCGAGCAGGTTTCCTTGTGAGAGCAGTACGACAGATAAACATAACACTATGTGCTGATTGAACGATACACACTGAGCTTTAACAGCCCCAATCCAAAGGAGGAAAGCTATACATCCCCTTTATATGCCAGTTCCTTACACATTGTATTATGAATTCTCCTCCTGATTATTATCTCCTATAATGCAATTTTAAATTGGTTATTTATCCATGCATAAACATGCAGAAACTTCCACTCATGGGCAGCGCTATCCATTCAGTTTGTGATAGGCATGTTAAATACTCGGGTTAGGTATTTCCTTGTGTGTACATCCTCATACCACGCCATAGATACATTGGGTAGGTTTTCATTAGTCCTTTGCTAGCTTACCCTGTCCTGCTTGGTAGTCTGTGTTCTGCCTGCTTTTCAGTCATATTGAGATAGAATAATTAGATTTCACGTCTTTCAGGCCTCCATAGGCTTTCAGTGGTAGCCTGAAAAATGTTCCTGTCTCAGCTCCACCTACTACAACTTTTTTGGTGTCATATCCAAGGCCTTCGGTGTTGATCTCTTTTGGAACAGTTCTAGTTTTGAAAAGGTGTGAAATGTCAATTTGATTAAAGCAGCTATGTGCAAATAGGCTGTGTTTACCCAAATACTTGTTACTTGTAGGTTAACAATGGTTGAGAATATACCTCCAACGCTCTGTTCAGGGAATACGGTGTCCCTAATTAGCACAGTAAGGAAATGGCAGGTCTGTTGTATCCTAGGGACAAGATACATGCATGGGCCAGAGGAGAAAAGAAAAAAAAAATGCTTTCTTAATTAAACTTTAGTTTACTTTTCCTAGTTCATCTTTCTTTACTCAGTTGTTTATAGGTGACAGCAACATCGGGAGATGAAATAATTAAATGAGATTTTTTTTTTTAATCCTTGTGCTCTAGCTCAAAAGCTGCTGCAGTCTAGAAAACAGCCTGACAATGTCCATACTCTACTGCTCTTCCAATATTCTCAAGTATCCCATGTTACACCTTCAGTAGAAGCACAAGATAAATAGTTTCACTAATTAGTTGATTCAGTTTCTGGTAACATCATCCTTACCAAATTCCTTGTTAGGTGGGCAAGAAAGAATGAAAGACTGCAAAACTCTTCTAATTTTCTTGGGTTTTGTGATTAAGGATCAAATATTGGTGGAAGAAATCAAATTACATGAGACTGAAAATTCCAAATGACTAAGTAGTTTGGAAACTACTGCCTAAGGACATGTTTTGTAAAACTTGGAAATAAATGCTTTATTCTTAACAGCTGTAATCTGTATGTGAGAGGTGTAGCAGGTCTACACCTTTCCCTCCCTGTCCACTTCAGCAACTGCAGGAAGACAAGATGCAAAACCAAAAGCCAACCTCCAGCAGTTTAAAAAATGTGAAGGGGTAGAAAACGCTTCTAAATTTGTATTTGTTATTAGAAAGGTCAGGATACAATTTCTCCATTGTTGTTCTGTATATTTAGGTGGCCAGTATTGATACCACATTGCAAACAGTGGTCTGAGAAAATCGAAGTGTTATCTCCATCCCTTACCATGACGGCCAGCCTGAAACTGCTGTTTAACGTTGGAACTCCTACATTCCAGATTTTCTTCCAAAACAAGAATCTCCTCCCGTGTTCCCAGCAGCTATGGACAGTGTCACTCTTCACTATGTATCTGGACCTGGGACGTTTCTTTTGGAGCGCTGTTTAGGTCTGAGAAGCTATTTGGGAGCAGGATCACTATGTATGCATTCTGTTAGTATTTCGAGATGCCAGCCACAACACTAGAACAGAAATGAAGTTCCCTTCTGCAAGTAATAATAGATAAAAAGTGGGATATCAGGTAAGTTGGTGTGGCTGAACTAGAAAGGTTGATGGAAATCAGGTTGTAAAATTTTGTTTCATGGCCTTATTTAGTACCCATTGATGTTCATGTGTTGTATGTCAGTTTTGATGGATATCTTATAATACCTGTGGGATAACAGTAGAACTACCTGCGATGCTGATTACGTGACCTCTCACGGAATTGTTTTTACCCAGTTTCACCCTGCCAAGTTGTCGTGTTTAACCCCGAACCACATGGTTACCACAGGACCACACAGCTGCTTGCTCACCCCTACCCTCCCCAATGGGGTGAGGAGGAGAAACAAGGAGAGAGGAATAGATCACGGGTCGAGAGAAAAACACTTTACCAAGATAGCAAAGGAAAAGATAAAAATATATTAATTCTAATAATAATGGAAAAGGTTAATAGAATATATAAAATGCACGATGCACAATGTCTCACCACCCAAGGACCGACACAGCCCGTCCCGAGCAGCAGCCAGGGAGCAGGGATATTCCCCCGCAGCCATCCCAGAACAGCAAGTGCCAGAGAGAGTGCCAGGGAACAGACTGATGAAAGAACAAACGAATAGGCCCAAATTAAAAAAAAAAAACAAAAATAAAGTAACAAGAAGGGAACATGAACAGAACATGAACCAAACAAGGAACCAGAGCCAGGGGGCAACGGCCGACCCTCCCTTACCCCGGCCATGCCGTCTATGGGATGTAACACTCCCTTGGGCCAGTTTGGATCAACTCTTCTGGCTGTTCCCCTCCCAAGTGTTTGCACCTGCACATCAGCACAACCTGGGGAACTGCAAAGTGTCCTTGATCCTTCAGCAGCACCAACACCAGCAGCTGCTGTCACCGTGTTTCACACACTAAACCCAAAACACAGGAGCTGCTGGAGACAAAACCAGCTCCGTCCTGGCTGAAACTGGGATAAAAGTGGGCTGTAGTTTTCATGCCTACTCTACTGTCTTCACTGCAATTAATGTGTCTGTGAATAGCTTATTGTTATTTCTTCTCATACTCTCCACCTCCCTGTGAAGAGAGCTCTTGTGCTTCCTTGACCCACAAAGTCCCATCATGCAGTTTGGAAAATGCCTTACCTTAAAAACATCCCGACTAGTTTTAATCAGGGGTGATAACAAATTATTCTTGTTTTCACTTCTCCAAACATAAAATGCTTAGCTTTTGATTCTTCTATTTGCTGGTCATGAATCGCCTTTGTCACAGGTGTTTAGAGAACACCACACATGAGTAGTTAAGTGCTATTACAATTAGGAGGACAAAAATAACTTCTTGGACGTGACAGCAACCATGTGCACACTCAGAATGTCGTTGGTGACACAGGATACGCTTCCTTCTCCGAGACCTGACATTTTGGAGGGTTACAATGAGCGAGTGAGTGAGCCAACTCACCTCCAAGAAAGTAGTCATCAGCTGCAAAGATTGCAGTTTATTGGGAAATGGCTATTTCATTTTTTGTATTTGTGCTAGTAATGGACCCTGTCAGTACGCGTTCACACACATAACTTTAAGTGCAACTGTCTTTGATCGATTGCACTGCAAGGAGGCTGCTTGTAATTCTCTGTTTGTTCCAGTTTATATACCAGACCGTTTTTTGGTTGCCTTATTATTCTCATTCTTGGGTGAATATTTAATAGGTAATCTCGTTTTTTTTAGAAATTATTTTATTTCCAGGCTCTTACGCTAAATCTAATGAATATTTATACTTCATTTAAATAAAGCATAATAATTTTTCTTCTACATATCTGACCTTGTGTAAGATAGCAATCCTTTCTCTGCTATAAAACTCCAGTATGTTTTCCATCACCTCTTTCTTTACTGATCTAGACACTGGCAGCAAGTTTTACAAGCTTTTGTTTTATTTCCCACTCTTCTTAGACGCTCATACACAAATGTATTTCAAACAATTGGCTATGAACTATCTATATTATTCTGATTCATATGTCAGTGAAATTATATCAACAATATTTACTGCACTGAAAAGCTTTAACAGCAGCCAGCAGAACATCAGCTTGCCTGGTAATAATTCCCAAACAGCAATAGACTACATTTTTCGTAGCTTAAGAAAAACAGTTAATATTGATTTGAAAAATTCATACACAGCCTCATTTTTAGCATATTCAATAAAAAAAAAAAAAAGTGTGTGCATGGGTCAGTTTTAAGAGAATTTGTAAATAATGTGACTAATACTGATTTTTCTGGCATATAGAAACATTTAAATCTCAACATCTTTTTGTTACATTTTCATCTTGCAGACAGATTCTTGTGTTACAAGTTCTAAGTATTTTATGACACAATCAATCAACTTATCAAGCTGTTCTAGAGGAACAAACTCTAGCATAAAATTAAAGTACTTCTAGAGATAGTTACATTTCTGCCGTATGTGTGCAATATTTTCAGAAATAGTCTGGAAGTCACTCTGGTTTTACACTCTGGTTAAAAGAATAGTATTAATTGCAAAGAAGTATGTTGTATTGATACCATCATTGTTCTTTACAAGTTTGTTCTTATGAACCATGAGGAAATGACTGTGTGTCCAGAGCCGGGCAACGGAGCTGGTGAAGGGTCTGGAGCCCAAGTGCTGTGAGGAGCGGCTGAGGGAGCTGGGGGTGTTCAGCCTGGAGAGGAGGAGGCTGAGGGGAGACCTTATGGCTCTCTGCAGCTACCTGAGGGGAGGTTGGAGCGAGGTGCGGGTGGGTCTCTTCTTCCGAGTAACAGGTGAGAGGACAAGAGGAAACAGCCTCAAATTGCACCAGGGAAGGTTTGGATTGGATATTAGGAAACATTTCTTCACCAAAAGAGTTGTCAAGTATAGGAACAGGCTGCTACCAATCCTAGAAGTATTTAAAAGACATGTAGATGTGGCACTTAGGGATGTGGTTCAGTGGTGGACTTGGCAGTGCGAGGTCAACAGTTGGACTTAAAGGTCTTTTCCAACCTAAATGATTCAATGATTCTGTGATTCTATGAAATTGAGGAGACAAAGTGCTTCCAGTTGCAATCTTATTCTGCAATTGACAGGGAAACTGTTTAAATGGTTCATTTTTTGTATGCAGGTGAGTAAAGTTTTCATATTATTATGCAGCTGTCATCTTGATTCTTTGGTTGTGTCACGTAGCCTAAAACATGAGATGACAGCGTTGTTGGTAGGCATTTGGAAAGAGAGGCTGCTATCTCCTACCCGTTTCAGCAAAGTTTACAGAAAACAAATAACAGCAATCAGGAACCAAATTCTGAAGTCCTCTTTCTAAGTTCCCATGGAATATAAGTACAGTTTGCATAAGACAGAAGAAAATAAAAACCTGAGCTAAAGCGTAAAACAGAACACAAAGTCAGTAACGTTTATTAGTAACACATTTTAAAAAAATAATCCTAGAAATTTAAATACATACATGTTGTCTGAGTTCCCAGTCCAGTGAAAACACCTTTTATAGCAAAACTTATTTCCAGGCATAGCACAGAACTTTGCCCAGGAGAAAATGTGAAAGAATATGTTCAGAGTGAGTCTTAAAGCCAACAAGCTGTTTATGACAGACTGGCTGGATTTGTGGAATGATCTTTTGATGAACTGAGAAACCTGCCTTGGCATGATACTGTACGACTTTTTCCTTATATAATTTACACCATGGGGAGAACAAAATGCACACCAAGAAGTTCTACAGTGAGGGCTGCAACACCCTACTTTTTAAAAAAGCTCTTGCAACTCTTTATGCATGAATAATAACTCAGGCAGAATGAGTACACAAGTCCTAATGCAACTTAACACCCACTTGAAATGTTAAAGCTTCTTTTGTGCGCTGCCAAAATTAATGAGAATTTAATCAGAATCTCCTGATAATATGGGGCACAACTGTAAAGCCACAAATGGAAGGTATTCAATAACACATTCTTGAGAAGAAAATCTGCTGGATACTTTGCAGGTATCCATTTTTTTCTTTACTTGTGAGGAATTCACCAGGTAAATCTGTGCTCCTGAAGGCAGAAGTGTTTTGAAGAGCAATGAAAATAAGCCTTCACAATGAAGTAGCTTGCATGCTCATTTGAGGAGCTCGCAGAACAGAGTTTCCAAGGAATGACAGGTGTTACACATTTAAGTATAATTTAACTAAAAACCAATTCCCCTTGTGTAGGTCGCTCAGAGACAATAGCAGAATGACTAGTAGACCTTTCAAGCGAAGAGTGAACAGCAACCAGTCAGGGGGAATTTCTGTATTTGCAGACACTAGTAGTATTCATTGGACAATTTCAAATGATTCAGAAGTTAAATCAGGGCTTCTTATAAAAACTAAAATGGTGAAACATTATCAAAAAAAATGATTAATTTGGCTGCAGGTAGTTTGTTGACTATGGGTCTTTAAGGGTCTAGATCGAGGACACAGAGGCCGTGTGTTCTGTTCTCTGTGTGGTAGAACTTAAGGTTTTCAATTCAAGTGGCAAAGCTAACAATGTAATTAACTTTTCTTGAGATAAATAGACCATACAGGGGGTTTAGACTATAATTACTACACAAAGTAGGATCTTTATATAAAGATACAATGCCTATTGATAAAGTAATTCATAACACTGTGAGCAAGCAGACGGCAAACCTGATTAGCCCACTTTGTAATGATCGCTTTCTGTGTTTGCTATTGCGTTATGGTTCACTGATGGAGAGACAAAAATGGCCGTTACCACCACGTGATCCAGAACCTCCTAAGCTATGCTCTGCTCTGCTCTGTGACCCATTGCTGGTCCGTGAGGCATATCAGCATCACGTACGGGGAGTACCAAATTGACACTGGACTCTGTTAAAGCTGACTTCCAAAAAAGGTACCACAGAGAGTCATCCAGCTGACAACAGCTTGCCATGATGTCAATCTGTAACTTCCATCTTGGTCCAAGGGTGGTAACGGTGCCTGTCCTCGCTGATCACCTCAAAACACTGCTTGATTTGTACTCCTTGTCTAGGATGTGGGAGCAGAGGCTGATGAAATGAGTATATGCAGTGAAAAAGGGAAAATGTGGGATTGCAGTCTTGGTTTGCAGACAGCGGGAAGAGGGAGTCAGGAAAAATGCTCCCAGGAAGTCAGGAAAAATGGTCTCAGGATCCTGACCTGGGAAAATGAGGTTGTGTCCATGCTCATGCCTGTGGTTCCAGGATGAAAATATATGTCTCTATACATGTCACACCATATACCCCATGCCAAATAAGCCTCATGTTTGTGAGAAGCAACAAATATGATGCAGATGTGGAGTAAATCTACTGTTCTGTAACTTCTTTAAACTTAATTCTCTGTAAACTTCTTCCATTTTAACTGGAAAGTTAATTAAGAGGGTAAATTAAAGTAAAAAACAAAATCCAAACAGCCCCCATTCTTACTATGATTTTTGATGGATTTTTTTTACACATTTTTAATCTGCTGTAATATATTATGATGTATTACTTTTCTAATGGATTGCTGATAGATAATATACTACTACTGATTTACCTCACTGCAAGCCGTACTAGTGTTTGTGTGACAATGTAAGGCAAAAGTAATTCAGATCTCTTTCAGCTGGTGGAACTAAGGAAATTCATGCATATCCCGACCGTTCAGACCTTGAGAACTATTAATTGCCTTAAGTATAAGCTTAGGAACAGAGCAGAACACTTAATCTTCTAAGAGGTCTAAACCTTATTTACCATTCAGCTACAAGCTCTTTATTAAAAAAAAAAAAAAAATCTCCAGCAAGAGAAGGTTTTAATCTTCCAGTTCTAAACCCCTAACCAGATTCCTGGGTAGGTTAAATCTGATGGAATAACCTAATTGTCAAAGAGCTGATGATCTGTGTCAAACTCTTTGTGGTAGTTGCTTATGGTCATGCTTGTAACATTTGCATCCAGGTTTGCGACGCTGTGTAGGAGTGACCTGTACACGGGTCTCCTCTATGTGATAGCCGAATTCCTGTTCACATCGCTTTTGTGAGATGCTTTTTAGCAATAGCAGCACTGTGCAGGGCACGCTTTCTCTCCTACTTTGCATAGACATAGTATAATTGAGCAAAGTGCTTCCTCACACTGTTAGTTTCCTTTGCAAATTGGCTGGTCCTTCCCACTTTGGATAACAAGGGTACTTTGCCTTTTTAATACTTATGTGAGGAAGACCTGGCATGGCACTGGATAGTTTTTTGTACCAAAAGATGTTATGAGACACCCAAGGTGGAACCATCAGTGATGTTTTGTGCTCTTAGGAGTTGGAACAACCTCCAGTGTATTCTTATGAAGCATCTCTGCACTGAGATATGTGGGATTAGGTCACTTCCTGCAAAACACCAACCTTCTGCAGAGGTTGCAAGATAATCATGTAACATGTTGGAGCTCCTCTAGCCACTGTCCTCTTAAAGATGCTCATGCGATCTTCCACATAATTGTGTTGGAGAACAACACTAGAAGTCTCAGTCTGAAGGAAAATAAGAGCTTCACCAAACACAGAAAGCAAGATACGTTGGCCTCGTGCCTATTCACCGATTGCTGACTTTCAGGGCTGGCTTTGAGTACATCTGTGCTGTCAGCCAGGGTAGTGCCAACAGCCGGAGCTGGGACTGCACCGTGTTTCCCGTCACCCCCAGTGCTTGCATGCGCACAGGCACCAGCTCACGCAGATATTCAGACTGTTGCTACGAGGGAGCGATCCTTGGTTCCAGGTGAGTCAACTTCCATTCCTACGATCTCAGCAGGTTTGAGCATGGACAGGGATACACCTGCTCCATTCCCCTGGCTCCAGACACTGTCCCAGATGTGGCCTTTCCACACTGCAACTGGTTTTGCTTCTTGAATACAGTAACAGATTACTGACAGCCCTGTTTTTGAGGGGCATTTGAAACGGAACGAGAGCAGGTGAGACGACTCCAGGAACTTCCGATAGCAGCACTTGGATTTCTCCACTGAACGCTGGTGGTCGCACTTGACTTGAGGCCAACAGTAACCATCTTCTCTGAAAATAAACATATTCTACCTTGGTGTAATTACTAAAGGAAGCAATTTTTTCATACTGGGTAGAAGCCAAATGCGATTATTACTTCCTTCCTAGTACTGGCCAGACAGCCTAGAAACGGCCCCCTGAGAAACCACGCACGGGCACCCGCGCACAGCTGGAACCGCCGTCCCACCAACACGTCCTCGGGACGGGAGGTGCCGGCTGCCGCCAGCGGTGACACAGGCCCCCAGAGCAGCAAGCTGCCTCGCTGCAGTTTAGATTTTTATTTCAAAGCTGGCAGAAAGGGATTTCAGAGATGACAGTCTATTGTCCTTGCCCTGACTTCCCCCTCCGGAGCGGGAGGCGTGTCTGAAGACCGAGTAAGAAGAAGGGAGCCCTGAGACGGGGCCTTGGGGCCTGCCCCGCTCACAGGCAGTCTTCCCCCT
>KL279684.1:1230-15134 GCA_000699545.1 Podiceps cristatus | reverse complement strand
CCCCGAAGTGGTAGATGCTCCATCTAGTGGACTAATTGAGCACTGTTGAAACTTATCACAGGTAGAATCAAGAAAAAAATATCCTTATTGTAACAAAAAGAAAGAAGGGGAAGAAAAGAAAGAAAAAGACAGCTTTCAATTTCTACGGAATATGTAGATGTTTGAGTAATAATTATAAGCATTATAATGCATCCTAAGAATTTATTCTCTTCACAAGGAATACAGCTATTGAGATAGTCCATTGTTGCCATGGTAATATGTCATAAAATTCTGTCAACTACCTAAAATAGCTTCAGATCACAAGGTAATCAGTTTTGTTGTTTTTTTTTTTTTTTTCTTCCTATGATTTTTATAGCTTTTTAAATTTTAACAGGAATAAATCTATCTTTGCTTTATAATTTGTAAGCACCTCTGTTAAAATTTGATGAATAAACCAATGTTTATTATATTTTTCTCACAGTGAAATGTTTACCATATTGTGTAAAATCTCTTATTAAAATACCTTAACATGTACATAGGTTTCTGCCTTGACCAATAGAAATTTGTTTCCTCTAATTTGTACTCTGAACATTAACATGATCACGAGGCTGGAAGAGTGTGCTGTGGTGTTGTGACATGTCTAAGGATCTTAGTCATTACTCCTGTCATTGTTTATAATGTGATTTTCAGCATGGTCAAACACTCAATGCCCTGATGAAAGAAAAATACAATATTGCATTTAAAAATGCTAAAGAAAAGACCATCTCTAAATCCAGACAGTGTTATATGTGTACAGGAGAGGATAATTAAGCAAAAGTCTGTGATTCACCTACAATGTCACCTACTCACCAAGGTGCTCTACTCAGCAGTGTGATTGAAAGCTGCCAGCCATGACAGAAAGCTTAAACAGACCTGACAATTCATGCTTGAAATGATGTCATGAAATTAGGGAATGCAGAAATTGTTACACTGAAAAGGTAGCAGCATATTATTATTATTCTTTGGGAAAGGAACAACATTTTATAGAAACATCCTCCGAAGTAATCATACTTTAAACCATATGTAAATTCTTGGGGGTGGGGATTTCAGGTTGAAAAGCAGCTTTCTTCTTTCTTTTTTTTTTTTCTTTTTCCTTCCTCCTCCCAATTTAATCTATTTTGCCTTTTGTGCAACAAATCAAAGATATCAAAGACATTTATTTACTGTGCATGGTTTGTATATGATTACAAACAACATGAATATGTCTTTGTCATTTCCATTCACCTTTGATACATATGTATTAAAACCAGTCAGTGCAACCATGGCTTATCAGAAACTTGTGCTGTGTTTTTGTGATGTAATGTACTCTAAAATACCTAATAACATTAACATTCTGTTCAAGCCTCACATACATAATGCTTCAGACTCTATAGCTACTGAAGCCAAAGACATAAACAGGCTTTAGTGTCCTGAGAAAAAAAAAAAAACAAAAAACAAAAAACAAAACCAAAAACAAAACCCCACCAAAACGTGGGAGTTGACAACCCCATTCATTGATATAGTCAGCTTTGTTAGCTGAGCGTGAGAGGATAGTTGCAGAATAGAAAATTCTATATTCAACATTTGTGAGCTGGAGCATTTTAAAAAATGACTCAGAAAATACGTATTTTGCCCATAGATGAGCCAATGGAAGGGTATTTTACTATAAACATAGCTAAATTTTGAAGAAAACAAGTGGAATTAAGGAAACATGTCTGAACATTCCTTGCTGCTGGGAAAAAAAAGAAAGGAGAAATAAAAAATGTAAGATAGAGTTCTTTGTGTTCCTTCTTCCCTTTTCTTTCCTCTACATTTTTTTTTAAACATTTTAAAATCTCTAGAAAAAAAACCCACAATTTTCACTGGAATACACAAGGGGCAAAGTCATATAAACTTTATTTTAAGGTTTCTTATTTTCATTCTTGCAAAATATTTAAGCAATAAATAGCAAGTGGAGATTCACAGAATGTTACAAAAGAAAGAGAACAATTTAGCTGGTGTCAATTAATTCATCTGGAAAGAATTTAACAGTTGAAACTTTATATTATGTATCAAAATATATATAGCTGCATGTATGTATATCCAACTCAAAGACTTCAAATTTGGTTTTGAGGGGAAAAAAAAAAATTATTAAGTAAAATTATCATTATTAAGTAAAAGCAGTAATCTTCTTAAAAAAGACATTATTATTGATTAGCTAAAATGAACAGCAGATATGAATGAAATCCATTATTAGGAAAAAGCCAGTCTGGCTGACTTTCCATCTTTAAACTGCATCTCAGCACAACTTGTAATCAGGATGCAGTAATAAGGGATGAGACAAACCAATCAATCAATGAGTGCAATACAGGGGAAAAAAAAAAAAAAAAAAAAAAAAAAAAAAAAAGGAGTCAAACTAATAAACCAAAATATTTCATTGTTGATTTCCTGGGTGAGCAATACAATCCATAAAATGTATTTCTATAAGCCTCCCTCAGGCTTTCTACATTAAATCGGAGCAGAGATTTATCTAACCCAATATTACCTGTTTCATGTCATATACTCTGCCTTTATTTTGACCAAGCAGGAATCTCATTCACCTTGTTCCAGGACCATAATATTTCCTTTCAGGGTGTAAGCTATCAGAAAAGAATGGTAATATAAACCTTAGCAGATATGAATTATTTCTCCAACAAAGAGAGAGATTTGACTGAAGTCAGTATAAGCTTTGATACTGTTTTTAAAGAGAAAGCTTTCAGAAATGATTTCTGATCTGTTAAGATTTTAACAGGCTAGTAATAATAACCCTGACCTTATTCATCGTTCCTTCTGTAGAAGATCTAAATATTTTAAAGAAGTTTTAAGTAATATTTTATTGAGAAAACAGACATACTGATGGCATAAATGACCTGTCTGGTAGGCGTTTTATCTCTGACTGATGGATACTAATTTGTGACCTATAGTGAATGTCATAGCTGTACATACAAAGGCTCCACTGAAATCACTAGTTCAATCAGCCAGGAATTTTCCCTCAACTTCTCAACATGCTATCAGTCATCACAACCATGCAATCAGACTTTTTTTTTTTCTTTTTTTTCCCCACACATAATATCAGGAGATATATTGCTGACCTTCTCAAGAGGTTGTTGTCATACCAGACAGCTAATCTGCAATGGATTTGGTAAGAATTATACCTGCAGGTAGTTCCTGTTCATGATATTGGTTTATGAAAACAAAACTTTTTTCTTTAGGTTATAGCTTTGTAAAATACTCTATGACATAGGTGTGCACAAAACAAAAATATGGCATTTTTTTCAATAAATTCTAGCAGAAGATGTACTCTGCAATTTTGATTTGGTTTTATGTTTTGATTTTTTTCTGCTTTAACGTATTTCTAGACTGATTTTCCTATTTTCCAAACAGGAAAATTTGCATGCTCACAATACTTGCTCTATGCATATGAATGTGTTCCAGTCCTTCCTAAATGGCTATACCTGTAGCAGTAATATGTAAGAGAAACTGTTTGGTTTTTAGCCCCAGATACCCAAACACTTGGCACTGCATGAATCATTAAAACTGATGGAGTCCTGAAATATTGCCAGACTCTTCCTTTCATTGTTTAGGGCTTGATTCTCCTCATAGTGATTTCAGATGGACTTTTGCCATTAACTTCAAAATAGAAATAGGTCCTTAGAATTATCTAATCCTCCTGAAGTTTCCATAGCAGATCATTTCGCTAATTGAACCATGTCATCTTTTTATTTTTGTGTTGTCCATTTCTTCAAGTTTAATTATTGAACCAGATTGTTGAATTCTGTGTTCATTTTCATGGCTTTTTTTCTTTTTGTTTTGTTTTGGTTTTTTGTCTTTTGTTTTCTTTCTCTCAATTTAATGTATAATTCATTGTTTTATTCTCTTTATTATCATAGCTTTCCTGTCAAAATGGCTCAGGCACATCAAACACTTTGTTTCTTCTAATGAGTCATCCATGTATCTGTGTACTACTACCCACAGATAAAATACCTTAGCTCTTACCATCCACACATACATCTCTACAGCTGAGGAAATTTCAAGCATTTTCTGAATGAACTATGACTAAAACTGTCTCATAATGCAAAACAATGATATAATGTGGTTCTTGACCATTACGCCTTGTAGTCATATGGGGCACTCATAGATCCTTGGCATGTCAATTGAGCAACATTCTTACACCGTTGAGCAAAACAATGTAGACTGTGCTTAATGTCACCTACACTGTAAAAAGACTCAACAATTTGGACAGTAGAGGTAGCAAACTGCTTTGGAACGACAACCAATGTTCTGTAGTTACACTTCAGGATCATATTTCACTTCCTCAGAATATAGTTTTAGTAGGTTTTCCTGCAGTTAAAAATACAGATTAGAAGATATGTAACCTCCATTTTAATTATTTTAGCTTGCTAATGGTGCCCAAAATCTGAACAATATGGTATCATTACATTAACTTTGTAAAGGATCATAGAATTTTAGTGCGGAATCAATTTAATTTTATCATTCAGGATCCTTAATGAGCATTAAATGGGGGTGAAAAATATTGTAAGATAAACTTTGAATTAGGCTCTCTTCTATTTGGGTTTCAGAAAGAGCTCTCAAATGATATCAGATTTATTACTTTCATTGCACCTTTGAAGCAGCATTACTTGGCGTTTCAGATCCAAGTGCCTTTTCTTTGGACATAATTACATGTTGTGACTTTTCTAGACTCTTCAGGATTGCTTTTGTGAACAAATCATTAATGAATCTATAGTTTATATATGACTATACTGGTATTACCCTACCAGGACATTACATCATTAAGAGAAAAGAACACATGTTCAAAAAGTAAAAAAAAAAAAAAAACAAAAACAAAACAAAACAAAAAAAACCCCCAACATAGTAGGAAAACGAATGATTAAAAATGAAACAATGTAATGGGTGTGGCATTGAAAATAATATTTCTCATTGTCATTCTCTCATTTAAGTAATCTTGATGTATTTCTCACCACAATATGAGCAGAAAAGAAAAAATTACATATTATTGCCTTGACTAGTTTAACTCTGTTCTATGGTGCTTTTCATATGAAACACATAACCAGCTTTTGTTTGTAGCTTTTTTATTAAAAGATGTAGATCAATAGGTTGTTATCTCCCTCAGAGTTTTCAAGTGTGTGCAGTTTATTTATGTCATCTATTATCGCTCAATCACATTGCTTTCTGCTTCACAAAATGAAGGACTGCATCTTTTGCTTTGTAATTTTTCCTATTTAACTTTTCAATAAGCACTTAATGCAGAAGTAGTAGCTGTCTCACTTCTGTTCTACTCATCGTGAGCAAATATTATATTTTTAGCAAGTTATTGCTCACAGCTTTCTTCTTTAACAAACAAACTCAATAGCAAGTATAAATTGACTTCAGGGATCTAAAACAAAGAATTTCAACACAAAAGATGGAGTTTGTGTCAATGCTGCACCTTTCAATAGGAACCGAGTTAGATCATTTTTCTTTTTAAAATCAAAGTTATAAGGTTTAAACTTATACTACATTGTATGTGGGATAGATCCACAGTGTGGCCTTGAAGATTAAGGGTTATATTTCTTGGTGAAATTCTGACTGGCATGCTGTGGGTCTCAAGAGAAATTGACAGGTTTTTACTCTCTATAAGAAAGTTATAACTCTGAAGAAAATAAGTCATTCTTCTTTGGAATGTGTTGTAAGGACCCCACTCTCCTTGCTGCTAGGAACAAGAACAGCATTTTTAAGTAAGTTGTACATCTCAAATAAAAGAAGACTTTGTTTTTTCTTGAACTAGGGGAGGAGATACTGTTAGGTTTAGAGGAAAATACAGGGAGAAAACCTTGAAAGAATTATTAAAAAAAAAAAAAAATCTTAATGTGAAAAAAATATTGCTGTTTGAGTATAGTTTAAACATTCCACAGAGCATCATCCTGGACAAACTTTTAATGAGATGTTCACAAAAGATGCAAAAGGTTTATTTTTTTTTTCATGCCAGTACACTTACCAGACTACAATAGAACTTCTGAGATCTATGGTGCCAGGACACACATGCTCTAAAATCTGCCTTGGGTAAGTTTTTAAAATTTCTTTTCATATAGTCCTATGGAGCCTTGGCTTTTACCAGGACTTGGCTCCTTGTTCAGGGCCTGGGAGATGAGATTTCCTCTGATCCAGGCTTAAGGCAGGGCTTAGGGATCCCACACTTTCTACAGCAGAGCCAAGGCTCCCAGGGTCCCTGCTGAAAACAAGGCAGCCTAGGAGCTGGCACACCATTTGGAGTGGTTTAATCAGGTCATTCACACAAATTTCCACAGTACAGCAAATGTTCACATATGCAGTCGTTCATATTGTTCCAAATCCTGCTTCATAGTTTGAGAAGAAACTCACTATTTTCAATCCAGTCTTTTTCTAAATGTAAGTTTCTAGATATCGCAAAAGTATTCTTCACCAAGATGTGTGATCTCTTTTCTTTCTGGTCTCAAGCTAGCAGTAATAGTGCTGTCTCTTTCAGGACATTCTTAAGTGATGTACTTCTCTGATTATATCAAACTTTCTGGAAAATCACATTGCTCAGAATAAAGGTTTTAACATCATTTTAAAAAAATCAGATCCTATTTCATAATGATTATTTTAAGATAGATTTCCTAAAGTTCAGAGGTTTTACCTGATGTGAACAAGTAGAAAGGTACATGAGATTTACTGAAGAGAGGAAAAAGAAAACAAAATACTTGTTCCACTGTTCACTATTCTTTGCCTGAAGGTTTTTTTATACACTGTAATAAATTCACCTCTCTATCCTCTTTCTATAAGATAAATAGATTGAACTCTTTAATGCTCTTACTGTCAGACATTTTCTTCAGTCCCTAAAGAATTGATACGGCTTTATTCTGCAACCTTTTCTCTATTTTTTCAACATTTTGAAATGTGGACACTGAATGCAACACACGTATTACATATAGAAGTAAAATCAGCTTTGTGTTCCTGGTTCCTACCTATGTATCCACACAATAACTTGACTTTTTGCTCATTCTCTATGATGTCCATCTGTGTGTCACTGTAACGCAGGCTGCAGACTCCCAACCTGCATTCTTTGGTGTGTACCTCCATCCACAACCATATTAAAGCACAGTTTTCATGTTCTTAGCTTACTAAGTGAACCTTATTTCTCTATATGTTTGTGTATAGAGGAAAGCACATGTTTTTGTATCTCAGCAGGGACAGGGTATATAGAGATGACATCAGAGCACTTATACTGATAATGGAACGACTTTTAAGATTTCTATTCCTCTCTACTGAGGAGAGGCTGTATGTTCTGGAAGGAGGAGAAATGGCAGCACAGTTTTGTCTAGCACAAACATTTTTTCTTGAAATACCAGGCAGAGTGAATTTAGAACTATTAAGGGCAAACATCTGTGAAGCAAGAGGGGCGTTACAGTTGGGTTTGGGTGCATGCTGTCCAGTAATTTGTTGGAGGTGCAAAGGATGCAATAGACATAAATGGACCTTTGGACAAGAGGCATGTAGATTTTTTGATTAAATCAACATTCTACTTTTATTACATTTCAGTTAACATTTGCCTTCTATCATAATAAACTTTCATAGCTATAAAGACAAAAAGATTGTCCCTCAGCTTGAGACACATTTGTATGATAAAACTACTACATATAATTTTAGGGATCATGGGAATAAATTCAGTGCATTTTTCTGCAGTTTCTCAGGAATATGGTGCTTCTTTTCAATCAGTATGGGCAAACATTTAAGGAGAAGCTTACAATATTCTTTCTTTGCATTCCCCAGTGTAAAATGTATCTAAAAATTCAGAACCAAGCTATATTGCCATGTAGATTATAAACAATACTATAGAAACAGATATATGATTTAAGATGAGGAAGAAGTGTTTTCATAGCTCAAAATTAGAAAATCAATTTCCAAACCTGAGACATCTTGTCAAGATTGAAATAGCTATTATTACCTGCTACTGGATACTGTTTAATACTGATGTAGTTTTCTCTTGATTAATTCTATTTTAGTTTCTCAAACCTATATTCGTAAAGAAAGTCAGGAATGACAATGGTCAGTATCATCATATGTAAGCATCTCCCTATAGGGGTGGAATTCGCAAGTACCTAATTCATGGTGGAATTAGGTACCTCTGATTCAAAACCATGAATATGTTAAATTAAGAGCAGGAGAGCTGCTTAAATCATCCAGTAGTAACTCTGAATATGAGATTGCAGTTCAGTACCTGAAACTGATTCCTGTTTCTTCTTGATTTACTTAACTTCTGGTATGGACAGCTGTGTCATACTCTTTTATTTAAAAGGCAGACTATATGTTATGTTTTAACCCCAGTCATCAAGCAAGGACCACACGGCCACTAGCTCCCCCACCCCCTCCCAGTGGGTTGGGGGAGATAATCAAAAAAACCCAAACCTTGTGGGTTGAGGTAAAGACAGTTTAAGAAGATAGCAAAGGAAGAGACAATAATAATAATAGTAGTAGTAGTAGTAGTAGTAGTAGTAGTAGAATATACAAATGATGTACAATGCAATTGCTCACTGCTGCTGACTATAGCCCATCCCATCCTCAAGCAGCGATGCCCCTGGCCAGCTTTCCCCAAGTTTATACACTGAGAATGACGTCATATGGTGTGGACTATCCCTTTGGCCAGTTTGGATGAGCTTTCCTGGCTGTATCCCCTCCTCACTGGCTGGGCAGTATGAGAAGCTCAAAAGTCCTTGACTTAGTGCAATCACTGCTTAGCAACAACTAAAAACATCAATGTGTTATCAACATTGTTCTCATACTAAATCCAAAACACAGCACTATACCAGCTACTAGAAAGAAAACTAACTCTATCATAGCTGAAAACTGAACACTATGAAAAAGACAATAGTGTTCTTGTTACATGTCTTGTATATTCTAGGCTAGTAGTGAGAATGGATTTTCAGGCTCAATGACTTTCTTAGCCTTTGACTAAGAAATTGGACTCTCTTCTACAGTTTGAAAGGAGCTATCTGTGAATCATAGAATCATAAAATGGTCTGGGTTGGAAGGGACCCCAAGGATCATAGAGTTCCAACCCCCCTGCCACAGGCAGGGACACCAACCTCCAGACCTGGACCTACACAAGGTTGCCCAGGGCCCTATCCAACCTGGCCTTGAACACCTCCAGGCATGGGGCATCCACCACCTCTCAGCCTGTTCCAGCACCTCACCACTCTCTCTGTAAAAAAACTTCCCCCTAATATCTAATTTAAACCTTCCTTCAGCTTCAATTCATTCCCCCTTGCCCTGCCATTTTCTACCCTTTTAAAAAGTTGGTTCCCCTCCTGTTTGTACGCTCCCTTCAGGTACTGGAAGGCTGCAATGAGGTCCCCCCGCAGCCTTCTCTTCTCTAGGCTGAACAAGCCCAGCTCCCTCAGCCTCTCTTCATAGGGGAGGTGCTCCAGCCCTCGAATCATCTTCGTGGCCTCCTCTGAACCCTCTCCAACAGTTCTACATCTTTCTTGTATTGCGGGCCCCAGATTTGGACACAGTACTCCAGATGGGGCCTCACGAGGGCAGAGTATTTTTAAAGGAAAGAATATTATAAAAGATATTGAATAAATGAAAGAAATTACATTGAAGTAATGAAGAAAAGAATGTAAGAAGGCATAAATTTCACCAATTTACTTTCTCTAAATGTCCCTTGGATCCACAAACTCATTTGTGATCTTCTTGAAAAGCGGTGGCTTTACTTCTTACAAAGAAGTCATGAAATGTGTCAGAAGCATGTTTGTATCTCTACAGATAAGAAATTTTTATCATTTTTCCCCCGTTGTTAACCTGGTGCCCATTAATATCAAGAGAAAAATTTCTCTGTAAATGAAACAAAATTTTCTGTAAATTATGGAGGATAACTGGATAAACTATTGCCAGTGACATGTCTTTTCCATGTAGATTTTCAGAAAAAGAAAAAAAAATCAACAAGAAAAAAATAAAAACCCAGATGAAAAGTTCAAATTAGATATTTATAAATATAATTGCAACTAAACTTTGCTGCCAGCAAAATTGATAACATCATTTGAAGGAGATTAAATTATTTTCTTCCCTTTCCTTTGATTATATTTCCAAGGTTCCCAAGGATGTTCCATGTCTTCATTCGTACAAGTGGCTGGGACTATTCTTGTGTTTTAACAGGAGTGAAGGACAGAATTCCTTGGCACTCTTTGTCCTTCCCTGGTTGGCAATGGAGAAAAAGGAAGAGGCTTAATTGACTGGTAGGCTTAGATTGGCTGCCCCTATTATATTTACTATATACATCCCTAGTTTGTAGTGTGGCTTTGTTGAAACTGATTTTTCCTAACATTTTACTTTCCAGTCTGTGAAGTGAGGCTGGAATTTCTTTACAGGTAAGTGTTTTCTTCTTTCTTTTTTATCTTCCTCATATCAGCGGAGATTCATCTTCAGGTGAAAAAAGAGTGAGAAAAGAATTTTTAAAATATATGTATTTGTTTATGAGTAATTTGTCACTTTTCACAGCTAGTGCTGAGTAGAAGTAACAAGCTGCCACAGCAAACATGGTTCCTAGGAAACGACTGATTAACTGTATTCATCCGGAGGAAGGAACCAAGATTGGAACTGCAGAGATTGAGGTATTCTTAATATATTCTCACACTTCAGCTGTTGGCTAGGTAGGCAGAAGGACTACAAAGTTATTTGTATCTAGCAATACTAGGCTAAAAATAATAAAATCTGAATGTTGATTATTTGATAAAGATTCCACTTAACATTGCAAGTAAATAACAATAGTTGTTATAGTCCATAGTAGAAAGTCGGTCAAGGCCCTCTCTGATCCCCAAAGTTAAATATTAATATCCACACATTTCTGTTAATAGTAAAATTATATCTGTGCTTCATTGTCTTGAACATTCTGATCAATATTACTGCTAATTTGTCTGACTTAATTAATTGTAGTGTTGAGTTAACAGATGATTAGTTAATACATAATTAAGAAAGATTGTGCTAATATCTGCTTGAAAGAGTTATGAATGCATGCATGAAGAAAACTCTAAGCTGTTAAATAAGTAAATATTTTTTACATATGAGTAAAAAAAAAGATATTAAATACAATTAAAGTGGAGAAGTTGATAAAGAACTGGTATTCAGGACTTGCATACAGTTTTGTTAAATCTGCTCTTTAACCACTACTTAGCTGCATGGAAAATGGGTCTAATAATTTCCACCTGGGGGATTTTTTTAGAATTCAATGAAAGAAAACCATATAGAAAAGTAGAAGCATGTTTCACCTGTTCACCTGTTGCAGACACCTATTTTAACATGAGATGAATCATCCCCTTGAAATGTCATGTCATTCTGTTGACTATAACGGGAGTCTAGATAGGATGCATCTCACCTAATTGTAGTCTTTTCCAGTGCTGGTAACTATATATGGGCTACTCATTCTAACACGGGCTGTACATCTTTGCACAGTCAGTGGAAGTATAGTTTTATGATAAAATCATCTGAATAAGTATAGAAGTCTACTTCCAAACAAGAGTAACTAACTTTCTAAAATACCTCTTTCTTTCACTGTCTCTAAAAGGAGCCTACAGTGATGAACTCAGATGCAGACACTTGAAGTACATCAGACAAACCACACCCAAGAATTCTGACCCATTAACATTTTGCTCTCCATTTGTGTCATGTCAATGATAACGTGAGGAGCAAGAAACCAGAAAATTATGCTGATATTGTGTTATGATAGAGATAAACAATTTGGTAGTGGATGATACTGATTGTATGATATTATTCTACAAGAGCGTAAACAAATACCTGTCCCAGTGCATTGACAAAAAAAAATGACACTGATCTCCAACATTCAATCAGCCAGAAAAAAAAAAAAAAAAAAAAAAAAAAAAAGATGTCTTCAGCTGCCTCAAAAGCACATTTCACCATGTATTAGATGAAGGAATTAAAAACTCTTCCTATGAGATTGCTACAGAGATAAAACTACTGGGAATTCTAGCCTAGAAACAGTCACAAGGATACACAATCACTTCAAAAATATATATATTAAAGCCTGAGGATCACTGATACATCTTGAGGGAAAGGTTTTGTTTTGTTGGGTTTTTTTGTTTGTTAGTTTGGTTTGGGGTTTTTTTCATGCTGAAAATTACAATCTGTATAGATCTTTTATAGGCAATGGATTTTCTTCATTTTATTTCTTCATCAAATTTTTTCATGATCACTTTTTTTTAGAGATGGTTTTATGGAAAATATTTTAATCCTTGGACAATAAGAATCCATAAAGGAAGTAGATTAACTATATGTACATAAACATACCCACATTTTTGCATGCACACAATTAATTACACACACATGAATGTATTGATGTAAAGAATTTTATTCTTTTTTGTAATGGCTGTTACCACTATCTGGTATTTAGCTGTATAAGTGAACAAAGGAACTTTAACATCTTCATTAGCTCTGTCCTGCATAACATGACTGTTTACAGGCAGGGCAGGTCAAGTATGTTGTACAACGTACCTTACTGTCTTTTTCATTCTGTTATTTAATAAAGTGATTGTATACAAGCACTCACCTTGCCAGGATGTTTGGTTTGCCTTCCAAAAGAAGGTAATACATTTGTGAGTATAGTATGTAGCTAGGTCCTGTCCTGAACACTAGCTAGGACACAGGCTGGGTGCATACCCAGCAGATGGGACTGAATGTTGGACCTCTCCTTTATGTGGAAACGAGACAAAGGGGGAAGGTGTTGCAGGAGTGCCTGTGAGGCTGAGCAGATCCTTTTTCTCATGCAGATCGCAGCTGTGCTTCAAATGTTATCTTAGCACTTGACCGACTCTATTTTTACGTTTCTGTGTTTTCTCTGTAGCCCTTTAGCTGACCTCAGCCCTTCCTGAAAGCCATTGTAGCACATTGAAAAGGGAAGGAAGACCACAGCCATTCAAGAACGTTGTTGCTATATTAGTTTCTAATTTCTAAAAAGTTATGCTACTCTTCTGATTTTTTTCATTTTATCTGAATGATGTATCAGGTATTTTAGTTTATGGGCTTTTTGTTCTTCCCCTCCCCCTTTCAAAGTAACTGGCACTTTTTTGTTAAATGGTAATCCTGAGCAGAAATTTAAATGTTGAAAACTACACACAAAATACACAAAATTCTTCCTCCAAACCCCTCTTTCCATAATTTTCTGCATGTACAAGCTTTTCCATGTTCCCTCACAATCAAGAAACGAGAATAATAATTAGTCCTATGAATATTCATGGCATTCCTCTGTTATTTTAACATAACTTTCATGGAACATCTATTCATTGTACCGTGAAGAAACTGAAACCATGAAAAAAAAAAAGCTTGTAGTGTTGATAAAAACAAAGAAAAGATAATATGCATGAATTAGAGGAAAACTATTTGAATAGCATTTATTTTCCATTTAAAAGCTGTGGATTTAAAATATCTTGTAGTAAAGATTTCTATATGGATGTTTCATGGAAAACTTCTTGATTAAATTGAAGAATTAATTTCAAGTGGTTATTGATTTATTTATAATATATTACATGGATTCTTCTACTGTTCTGTTTGGCTTTAATGCTCTGGAAATTCCCCATTTATAAGAAACTTACCCATAAAACCATATATTCAACTTATGAAGGAATACAGAAAAGCAATACTTAGGCAGAAAAGTCAACAATTAAAGATGGGAAATGCCAAAATTAAGGCTAGTGGTCTAACTGCAATTTCTCACATATACAGACTCATAATGACATTGTGTTTAATTATAATATGATCTTTTGGGAGGAAAGGAAGGGAAGGGAAGGGAAGGGAAGGGAAGGGAAGGGAAGGGAAGGGAAGGGAAGGGAAGGGAGATGCGTGTAATGATACTGTGCTCA
>JMFS01098728.1:0-10507 GCA_000699545.1 Podiceps cristatus | reverse complement strand
AATATTACTGACTTAAACCAGTGATAAATTTGGCCCTCCACATAGCACCAAGAAGATCTCCTGGGAGCAGCAGGGAGGTTTTGATGACTGTAATTCTGTCCTCTTATTTGCCACTTAGTTCACTATTAGGTTTCATGGTGCTTTATGTTCTTTAAAGACCTGTTGTGCAGTCACATCAGTTGTTAAAGAAAAATCTTGCCATCGCATTCTCATTCTTTTCACTAACGCAGTCGGAATGACCCCCAAGGACTGAAATACATATCATAAAACTGAATCCTGGTGGATTTTTAAGGATTGAAAACAGCCGTCAGGCAGATCTGTCAGATTCTGTTGTTTATCTCTTTTGATTTATATCATTAAGTCTAGAGCAAGACTGTGATATTGCAGTCAATTTGATACCTTATGACTGGTGGGAAGTGAACAGTGAAATTATAATTCACCTCTGGGGACATGAATTAATATATTTTAACAGACAGCAATTTTCCCCTTCCCAGGCAAACTTTGGCTGTGAAAGGATAAACTTTTTTTTTTTCTTTTTTTTTTTTCCAATTTGACACTCATAACAAGGGGATTAGGCTCCCTTGAGAAGACTCTAATGGTAAGAGGATAGGAGCGATGTTTCATATGCCCTCAGCTGCCCTGCATAGGCATTGCTTTTCATTAGAGATTCCTCAAGTGTTTAATGTCCATTAAGTATCACAGCACCTCTGTGAGTTAGGTGCCATGCCCATTTTTACTACTGTAAGATATTTAGAGAGGTACACAAACTGGCCTAAATCCATATAACTGTGAACAGGAATCATAAATCTTCTGCAGTCTCTGGGATACATGGTTTTCCACTTTACAAACGGCCCAAGTAAATGCTGTGTAGTTACCAAAATTGTGTGGTCGCATCTAAGCGCTGTGCGGGCATTCACAGTAGATAGATCAGCATTTCACAGTAGATCTGAGGTGTGATTTCCTACTCTCCATGTGTTTCACCTGCCAAGATAGCTCATCAGTTTTACTAATGCACAGACACATGTAAAACCTTCTGAAGTCATTATCTTCCTTCATTGTCTTAAATAACATGTCAATTTTGTATAAGAAAAATGCAGAATGTTAAAATTCTCTGCTGAAGTCGAGACTTCAACAGTCCTTGAAAGCAGCTTACCTGCTAAAACATGATACTTCCCAAGGTAGCATAATCCCCATCTCAGACAGTCCATGGCCAGATGATGCACATTAGACAGCACAGTACGGATTTTTCATTTCTTCCCACGGCGTAGGAAAGAGCACAGACCTATCCTGTGAGATTCAAGGCGGACAAGAAAGATGAGAGACACCAGTGCTTAGATGCAACCATATCATTTTGGTTTTCACCAGGTTCAGGAGACCTAGACTTTAATACTTAACATTTTTACTTGTCCTGTAAGCATTCTCTCCTGAACCTGGTGGAAAACTTCTGCAGCATGTGAGAGAGGCTAGAAACTTGGGGGAGGGTGAAAAAATGAGATGACTGACAGAGCTCAAGATAAAAACACATCTTAATGGGCCAGCCCAAAACCTGACTGCTTGTGAAAAGAAACACATGGGTAATAAGAAATCAATTACCTATCACTGGCTAACTGACATATATGGCGACGTGATCATGAAATTTCACTCTTATATTACATTTTCCCAAGTAAAATTTACTGAATAGTTGTATAACAGTGGTGAGACACAGTGTGATTCCATGGTCCAGAAAATGCCCCTTTCCTCCTGTGAGGGAAAAGAACATGGAGCATAGATCCTGATGGGAAAAGAGGTAGACAAGCACATGATTATGTTAGCAGAGGCTGCAAAAAGCTTGTTGGTTCTTGCTATATGGTATGGAAAAGAGGAGGACATTTCCAAGAGCTGTCTCTTTTTGGAGTGACGGTGAGGAGGAAAGAATAGCGATGGATAAGTGATGCCCTTGTGGGTGCCTGCTTGACCAGTCCTAGGAAAGTTGGTGAGGATATTGGTTCATATGATTACTTGATAGCAAACCAAAGCCTACCTGAAGATAGGGAGCCTTAACTTCACTATCCTTCCTAAAGGAGTAAACAGGAAGTTTCAGCCGTTGGCTATTGCAACAAATAAATCCTGTAAGACTGTATTTGCCATTGCTGCTTGGAGCGTGTAGTGGCAAATGACCATCACGTAATTGGCACCAGTGAACAGAGGAGACTTTCCTCAGTAGCTGTGCATCAGTGGATATTAGCAGCAGGACACCCTGGTAAAATGTGCTGCATTTATACTTACCAACACCGAGAGCATTGTGCATTAATGTCATTGATTAAATAAATGCTTGTCATGAAAGGACATTTTGTTCTTAATTCAGATGCCCTTGAAACATGTTCTTGGAGTTTCAGAAGTAAATGTAGGTACTGGAGAGGATTTCCACTGTGCTAAACTGTATTATTTGTTGTTCTGTAAGTCTGCATGTGTGCAATGCAACTTTTCAGCCTTTGTTAGATGGCTTATGCTCACTTCATGTCCTTTCCAAAACTTCTGTCTATATGCAAAACGCTGTATCATGCCCTGTGACACATGATGGTTACAAAGTGCTTGTGTGGAGAAGCAGAACTTCTCCACCTGGAGCCTGCAGCAGTGTAGGTGGGTGACCTTCCCACATTATGGTCAGACTCCCATCTAGGGTGGGGGCATGACAGCAGAATCATGTGGATGTTGTCCTTGCAGGAAAATGATGTACATATTACTGATTGCAAGATCTTTTCCTGAGTTGTTTCAGAAGGTGCAAGTTTGGGGGGTTGATTTGCCTCCTCCTGTACCAATGTATTCCCAAACCTCTGAGAAGTTCTTATCAAAATTATGGTACCCACCATTAAAATTAATACATTTACAGGAGGGGATCTAGCTCTAAAATTTGAGGTTGATAAGTTTCTGTGGCCTGTTCTGAGCAATATTGCTGAGAAACTTGGAACATAAAACTCCTCCAGGTACTCCCAGGACAGTCCAGTGTCATTGCAGGCAACAACAAGGATAGGAAGACAAGCTGACTTCAACTCAGATTCTTACTCATGTGCCCAAAGGTTTCATTGCTAAAGTGACTTCATCTTGAATGTGTTGCTGCAGGACATGGAGGACAGATTTGCCAAAGGGCATGTGCATGCTGGTTGCCATCTCTGTGGAGCACGAAGAGGCTCCTCTTATGGGAGCTGTGCGAGCTGTTGTGATGGACTCTCAGTACTTGATAGAGCCATGTGGCTCAGGAAAAGCCAGGCTGACCCATATCTGCAGAGTTGACCTAAAGTAAGTATCCTGCCTGCAAAAGTCTATTCAGCAGGGCAAAAACCTGCAACTCGAGGAGGGGAGGTGCTGGGCACAGGGGACGTAGTCAATGTAGCTTTGCTGCTTTGGAGCCTTCCTGCAGTCTTTTCTACCCACCAAGCTCATTTCTCTGCTCAGCATCTTCTGCTGTTATTATGTGATCATAGAAATAAAATCTGCTTATTTGATTACTGCAAGGGAGAACTTCAGAGTATGCTTACAATGACAAGTATTTGAAGTCCCCACCTCCACTGTGGGCAGTGGGGAGTAGGAAGTATGGCAAGCCCATTCCTGCAGGGCATATTTCTTGAGTATTTCTGTTTCTCAATAATTCTCTTTCCATTTCTTCAGAGGACATTCCCCAGAGTGGTATAACAAAGGCTTTGGACATCTGTGTGCAGCAGAAGTTGCCAGAATCAGAAACTCATTTCAGCCTCTGATTGCTGAGGGACCAGAAACAAAAATCTGAGGAAGTGTTCCTGGGACCGTGTGAGTGTAAAGCGGGGTCTGGCAGGGAACAGGAAGGCTGAAAGCAAAAATCTTATTTAAGCTGCAGAAATCTGACAGGATTGGGTCTGTACAAAGGTAAAACAGGAATTTTATAGGAAAGTTCTCTTATTCTGGAGACTTCACCTCCCCTTGCCACATCCCTTCTGCATTAATTTCAGTTATTGAAGTAAACATTTCTTCAGAGAGCTTTTATCATTATTACTTGTGTGTTACATAACTCTGATATTTAAAGGCTTCTAAGAAGCATATTTTAATTGTAAATAATGTACAGTATGTATATATTTATCTATATTATATCTATATATATGTATATGCATAAATTAATTATTTTGTATATAACTCTGTGCAAATCACTTGCATCAGTTGGACCTTAAATGAATCTGTCACTTGTTTCTTAGTGTGTCACTGCTACATAAGCTGTGTGTGTTATTATCACAGGGGTACCAGGCATAATCCATGTGATAAGAAACGCCTGTTCTCAAATATGTTTCGTGTTTGTGTGTGCTGTGAGGAGGTACCTAGAAATAGATGTAAGAAGAATTAAAAGAACTAAGGAGGAAGGAGGTTACTGTACGTTTAAAATAATGAGGAGTGGATCAGTTTCACCAAATAAAATACACGGAAATGTAACTGAGGGAGATATTATGAAGGCCATTTATATTCAGCTGCAGAGTTTGTGACTGTTAGTACAAGGTGTTGAAAACTTACCTATTGCCTTAATTAATGGTATATCTGCCGCTAGAGAACCTCACTATGTGCCGCGTTCATAGTAACTGCTCATTCTTGGAGAGTACAAGATAACGCTGTGTGTACTGAGGTGTCTGAAATCAGACTGGTAAGTTATTAAGCTGTAAATCTCTCTCTTTTTTTTTTTTTTTTAGCATTTTGTCTAGGTTCTGAGTAAGTGTTTCTGTGTTGTTCTTTCCTTCTCCCATAGAGTTGGCTAATTGTAAAGAAACTCCAAACTAGACTTTCCACATCCAGTGGACACAAAGACATGCAGATGAATACCATGCCTTTTAATATTCTTACTATATAAATAACTAAACTTTTTTAAAGCTTTTAAACACACCGTGGAGATTTAAAAGACTAAATGCAGACTATGCTTGGAAAGATTGCTTTTATAGTAACAGCAAGTATTTTCATATTATATTGCACTGATCTGCATGATCCTGCCTCTGTAGGCATTGGTGGGAGCAGGATTAGCCCCTGACTATGAGGAGTAGGAGCCATTTAAGCCTATTATATCATTTCATTTTCAGGGACATATTATTTTGCTAATGGAAGAATGCTTTAAAAGTAATAATAATAATTTGTCGACATTACCTTTGAGGCACAGTTCCATTTTGTTTTTAACTAACCTAAGACCAAAAATGATATTACATTTATGATTCAATAAGAATGTACAAGCCTGTTAATACGGTTCTTCATTAATGGCATTTGTTCATTTTGACTTTATTTATTGCTGCATAAACCAGCTGAGTCATTCATAGCCAGTGTTTTAGCTCAGTCCTTCTGACAAAATCCACTAAGATTTAGTATGAGGTCAATCAAACGGGATACATTTCCTACATGAAGCTACAGTTTTGTGCCCTGATTCAGTAATCAGGGGAGTCTCCTCAAAGCCAGGGCTTTGCATCTGCCCTATGTATGGGGGCTGCAGGGTGGCCCACGTGTGGTCCTTGATAGCTGCTAGAGCACGGTCCCACGTGCCATTGTGCACACGTGTAAGGGCTGTGCCAGTGAGGGACAGCCCTGCAATCAGGGGAAGCAAGCCAGTGGGAGCTCGGGGTGGACAGGGGCAGGGTGACCCAGGACAATGTCCCCATGGAGCAGCAGAATCCCCAAAAAGTAGCTGTTGTCTTCCTCTGTGAACTGTCTCACCCACATTTTGTTGTTCAACTCATAGGATCAGGGATGCTGGCTGCCCATGAGCAGCCTTGAGTCTATCGCCAACAATAGTTGCAATGTGCTGCAGGGCACCATCGCGGCCCAGGTCCAGCCTTCTGGAAGCAAGCGGTGGCTCATGAGCTGGGGGCAAGGCCAGTCCCCTGGTTCCAGCGGGACTGCCATCCCAGGAAGCAGCACCTCCTCCCCAAATGCTGGTAGGCATGGCAGCAGGTTTCATGCTGTTTCCCAAAACACAAGCTATTAGAGTACTTCTGCCACATTAGTTTGCATAAATGAATACAATTGTGCCCTGATATTAATGGACACAGAATTTCTGGCCCTGGGAATGGCAACTGTCTGACAGTAAATAATTTAAGGAAATGAAGGGAAAACCTGGACAGTGGTTTTATCCTGTCTGACACGTCATCGCTCTGCTGGAAGGGCCACCTGTGCCACCTGCTGCCATGAGCAAGGTAGGCCTGTCCTCCTACCCTTGCAGAAGCTCTGTCATGTGCTTCTGGCATCTCTAAGCCATGTATCAATGAAATAAGATTCCTTTAAAATGCACATTATGCCATGTCTACCATTCAGCTACCACAGTATTTTGTATTGTTACATTGCCATTGAGAATACATTATGATAAATGTTATACTCATATCAATACCTCATATTTTTACCTCATCTGTTGGTATCAGTCATTAGTTGTAAATAAATAATTGCAGAGTTGAATAAATTTGCATACACTAAAGAATCACATTTCCTTTGTGTGCTCATTTCATCCATTGGCACAAGAAACATGGTACATTTAAATCCTTGCTTGCTTTATTGCAACCTGCTGTACACTAAACTGCTCTTATATGGGAACTTCAATAATGATTTTAGGCTCAAAATGATATTGTTGTCCATTATCCTAATCCTATAGCGTCCTTAAGTATACATAAGCTTTATGGGAAAGATTATGTTTTCCAACGAAGCCATTAAGCTAGGATGGCTTTCTTGAGAGTGGTAAGCTCCGGTCCTCCTCAGTATTTAGGCCCCTGACTCCCACTGAATTCAGCCATGTTTCTGCATCTATGTTCTGGTCAATAATCTAAGTCTAGGTTCATAAGAGTGACTGGGAGCTGGGATGCTGAATGTTGGGTTCACATTATCAGACTTCGGCCATCTCAAATCCATCAAAGCCACTGCAAAAGAGAAAAAGATGCAACAGCAGGATAGTGATTCCTGTGGTTTGTCTTGCACATACCTACAAATGAAATAAATGTCCCTTTGGATGGGCCTGTCTCTCTCCAATATCAAAAGAAGCAGAGTGTCAGAAAACAGGATGCTGTGCAGGGAGTCAGCTACGAGAGACAATCTAGGAGGGGATAAACCTTTATATCCCACTGTTCAGGGAAAGCTCAGTATTAAACTTTGGACTGAAAGGAAGCACTTTTCTCCAATTCTCTGCCATGGCAGAGATGGTCAGCTGTGTAAGTCCATCCTCGCTTGTAAAAAAATATGGTATGCGATGTGCTCTCATTCCCGTCTTTCCCTCCCACTCACCTGCAGTAATGTCAGGGCAAACAGCTTGTCTTAACCCTAACAGCACCTATGTTTCAGCTCCTAGTACGTGAAGTCCTTATACTGTTGAATTTGTGGGCATCCATCCCTTTTACAATGCCTCGCAGGAGTCACCAGCAAGGCGTCCCTCTGATGCAGTTCCTCTGCAGAATCAGTGTGAGCCTGGGAGGACCGTGGCATGCCTAAGAGATGGCAGGTAGTTGTTAGACAAGAGCACAGACTGAACATAATGAAATGACTGTGAGATGAAAATATGGGAAGAAATATCCGGAAGACTGCTGGAGCCTGCAAATCAAATAGGAGTGGATGAAAACTGATATTGCTGCTCCAGCTCAATAGTGACAAGGAAGAGCTGGGGAGTGAATACAGACCTTGCCAGGCAGAAAGCAACACTTAAATGGCATGACCCACTCACAGTCCCTTGGGGATTGAGCATGGCCATATCATGCTCTCCTTGCCAGATGCGTGTCCATCACAGCTGCACAAGGACTTCATTTGGATGGGTGCTAGGCCAGGCAGACCATGTTGTTACAACTGCAGTTGCACATCGTGGTGTGCCAGGACCAGGAACACGGAGCATCAAACTCCAGATTCAAAACAAGGTGGGTGTTTGGACTTTGTTAAGATGTACAGTTTAAATTGTGAGATATCTGGTTCCCTCAGCTATACTCCGTAGAAAGCTAACATTTTCCCCAAAGCAGCAATGGTTGCAGAGCAGATCCCACCCAGCACTGTGCATCTGTAGACTGTCCCGCTTCAGTGTGCAAGAAACAGCCAGCAAACACACGGTCTGCAGAACTCAAGGGCTAACACAGAGCAGAGCAATGGGTCTGGGTTAATGAGTAAATGACAGCGAAAACATTACAACACTGCAGATAACTATTTGCCTGTCTTTTATAGGCTGATGTTGGGGAGGTCTCGCACACTCCCAGATAGCCTCCCTGATCTACAACAGGCACCAGTGACTCTTTATGCCTCTGATGAAGGCTAGTACTCTTGCATAACAAATAACCTGGCCCCTGAATCTCCTTCCACCCCTCTGACTCTGAAACGAGGATCTCTAGCCTAGTATCTTACTACTGACCTCCCACAGGTAGCTATTTTCCACTGCTCTCTTCCAACATCTAAGCCTGGCTCTGGAGCCCACCGTGCCTCGTCCCTGCTCAGTCCTGGTACCCCCTCGGCAGCCTGGGCTCCCAGCTCCCCCAGCCCAGGCTGCGCAGGAGGCCGCAGGGCTCAGACGTCAGTGCTGGGTGATCGTGGCCAAGCGGTCAATGGCCCCAGCCCCAGCTGCTGCAGAGGAGGCAGGCACTAGGGCTCCAGGACGCAGATGTCCCGTGCCCCACACTGGGGAAAAAACTCAGGGGTGAGGAGAGAGTGTTTCTGCTTCTCTCTTCCAAGGAAGCACAGAGGCAAGAGCAGGAAAATAACCAAGAGGTGCTCCTCAGCCCTGTCACAATGACAAGTCGGGGCCTTTGATCCTTTCCGGAGAGGGGTGTGTGTCCAGCAAGATGGGGAGACTAAAAGCAGCTGTAGTTTGAATGCAGTGAACTGCTCTTTGCCTTAAGCAGTGACTTGAACCGCGGTGCGCAGTCAGCGTGCAGGTTGCGAGGAGACAGGCTGGGGTCCCGTCTGTGACTGCACTTTAACAAGAAAATACCTCATTCTGTGGCAAGAGCTTCTGCTCCTGCAGGAGACGGCCCTGCTTGGCCAGAGCAGCTGCACGCCGCGCCGCTGGCAGCCAGCTAGGGGATTACAGTTTATTTCTTCATCAAAATACTCGATTCTGCAGAACACACAAGCGAAACAAAACCTAAAAATTGCAGACTCTGCTCTTTCTCTTTCACCTGCTCGCAGCAGCTCAGAGACAGACACATGGCGGAAACACAGAGCCAGCACTTGCTACAGTGAGGATTTGCAACAGCTTGCGATTTATGGGAGCAAATTAGCTGCTGGGCCATCTGTCCCTCCCCAGACCACGCCTGGCTCCTTGCTGGAATGACTCCTTTTCCTTGAGAGGATGCATATTGAATTACTTACCTTTTTTTTTTTTTTTTAAATTAAATCAATGTGGGAACCACAGGTGGGGGAGCAGACGACAGTAACCCTCTCAGCAGCGTCTGCTGGCCAGCAGTGCCCTGCCACGCGTGCGGGACAGATGCTAGCTGGGTGCCTGGGTGCAGCCCGGGCTCTGCCAGCCCACTCAGCCACCCCACTGCACCTCATCTTTGCTGCGGTCAGACCAAGAAGCACCACAGTGGGTCTGGCTTGACCACAAACAGTGATTCCTTTTTTTCCACTGGAGTATTTCAGTTAGGAGACTTGCCATAGGGCTAGCAGAAAGCAGGGCACGTGTTTATCAACACCAAACACCCTCCACGTGCAGCAGTGTCACTAACCAGCACAAGCTGCAAGCCCACCGTGCCTGTGAGTGCAGACCACCCTGGGTTCACGGCTGCTCCAGTGTTTTGCTCACTGATGTCCTGCTCCCAAGGGGACAGAAACTCAGAACTGGGCCTATAAAGAGAAAATGCAGTATTTTAGCTCTTTAGCCTAGATTTCACTTTCCCTGGAGTCACATCCCTTTCCTCCTGGCCCAGGGAGGAGGGATCATGCCGGCCCCTTCCCCAGGCTCGCAGCTCTGGGCTCATCAGCTCTGATGCTTTGCAAAAGAGGTAAAAAAAATTATTTAGAGAAAACTTGCCATTCTTCACTGGCTGTATTTGGGGATCTTTGGTGAGCAGTAGGGCTGCAGGTGAGGAAGGATGAGCTCTGCTGTGGCAGGTGCATGGTTCTCAGATTTGGCAACCACGCCCACACATAGGGCACACTGACAGCTCCCTCCTGGGGCCATGGGACAGCAAGACCACTATTTCAGAGACAGCAGTCCACCTTTTTGGCTTCCCACAAGGCAGCAGAGCCCAGGCCAGTCTGCCCACCAGCACAGCACCGATACACACCCAGCCCTGTTAGCAGTAAACCCACCCCAACATGGAGTGAGCCACCACACATGTTTTAAACACAAAACCTTCCTGAACACTGGACCAAAACCCATCCACAAGCATCACCTTGAATGGGGTTTACTGCCTGGCCATGCTGATGTCCAACGCTGGCCTTATGTCTTTGAGCTGGGGTTATCATCTGCTTGTCTTGTGAGGTTCTCTTCACACTCAAAGAGGTGTGGGGACACTTGTGAATAGCTGAGCAGTGACATTCATCTCATAGAAACATAGAATCACAGAATGTTTTG
>KL279681.1:0-30639 GCA_000699545.1 Podiceps cristatus | reverse complement strand
GGGGGGGGTGTTTTGTCATTAAAATATGCATATTTTCCATTTCAGTTGGATCATAGCTCCCTTTCCCATAGCCTTTATTTCCAGACTCATCACAAAGTCCCCAAAACAGGTCTGTTTGTACAGCTTCAGTTGCAAATTTAGTTGTATAACTGACTGCCATATAGAGTTTTCAAAGAGTAAATAAGGGAGCAGAAAAACCTCAGGCATATTTATAGATGTGTTCCGTTTATTGCACAATTGTGGTGAATTTTTTTTTGACATTTTAAGACATATCTCAATAAACATGTGCAATTATTTTGTTTATTTACCTATTTCTAAGGAAGAAACTGCGTCGCTCTCAATAGCTGGTTACCTCCTCCAAGTCATAGCTGACTTGCAGCTGTTCACCTTTGATTTTCATTTTCCGACTCTGCCAATGGAGGTTGCTTTTGGGGTGGTTCGTACAAAAGAATTACATACAAAAGAATTCAAGAGGCACGTTAGCCAGCTGCTCACCTAGTGCTGAAAGATCCTGTTGCACCCTACCCTGTCTCATGTATATACAGGAGGCCTCTGTAAGCCTGCTCAAGGGAGCAACAGCAGACCGAGAGCTGTCAGCTCCGTGACTCAGAGCGGCGGAACACGTGGCATGGCATGGGCAGGAGACTGGGAAGGCGCTTGGTTGAAGCCCGAGCAAGAAGGAGGAAAATAACGGGAGACTGTGGGAAGCATCACGTGCTGAGGTGACACCAACACTCCGTGAAAGGCCACCATTCGCACCGGCGCTGCTGGGCTGGTGCCAAGCGTCTGCACCCCAAGTGCTATATAACGTACGCGTGTCAGAAAACAATGTGCCACTGATCTCATGTGTCAAAGTGCCAAGAGGAGGAAGCTCTGGGAGCAAACACTTCCCAAGTACTTCCCAAACACTTCCCATGATGTCTCCCCAGGATCCCCCGTGTCCTGCTGTGGAAGGGGGCAGTGCCGGTCCTCAAGCGAGCCAGCAATGTCCACCTGAGAGGCACCTGAGGGCTCCCCTCCAGCAACGGAGGCAGGGTCCCCCGGGCACACCCTCACTCCTGGCCCCCACGGGCCCACTCCCGGCCACAGTGGGGGACCATCAGCCCCTGAGGCACCGTTCGACCTCAGGGCGCTGGCAGGTCCATGGCGCGGTAGCCAGGAAGCCCCTGCTTTCAGACTAGGCTGAAGTAGCACTGTTTCTTTCAGACACCTGTTTTTAAAGAGCGCGGTTTCACACCAAAAGCTGGAGCTGACAGCAGCAGCCTGAAAAGTTTCAGCCTGAAGACAGTGCGCTGGAAAACTGCCAAGTCCAGGTTTCCAAATGGGTGAGAAGAGGCACTCTTTGAATTTCTTCACGGTTAAGGTCTATCCTCCCAACAATCTGCTGATGAGCTGAGCTCACCAGAGCCTCCCAAAAGCTTTATGGCTCTGGGCAGCTTTCCAGGGAAACGCTGCGGTACGCTTCCCGCCTGAAGGCATGGGCATGCACTCAAGCGCCCGGGGGCAAGCCGAGGTGGGAAGGCACAGCGCTGCACCTCCTCTGCCCTAACTGCCCAGCCAAATTCTCTCCTTCCAGCCCAAATGCGGAGCAGCTCGCCCCAACTCACTGCGGAGAAACTCACCGTGGGGCAAGGGCAGGCGGGTGGACAGTTACCGTAGAGGAGCTGACGCACCGTCAACCCACACCCTTGCTTTCCTCACCCCGGCTTGTTTGTGTAACCATACCCACTCGCTCAGAGCCCTGAGGGCCCGGGGGAAAAGGGTACTTGCAACACGCTAGGCATGTTATGAAACCCTCCCAGACGTTTTGCAAGGCCCATCAATTGTTGGGGGCACTTGGACAGGAGCTTTGTCTGTGGAGGTAAGAATTTTTAAATCAGAAAAAATGGTGGGGTGAATATTTATGACAGATGGAGTAGTTTATTGTTTGCTATGTGTTTGGCTACTAAATAGTACAACTAATTACGGCAAAAACACTCAGAGCATGTTTACTCGGTCTACAGCAATGTGTGTCTGGCATGTTTTCATATAGCTAATGAAAATAATAACTAATTTTACAGTGAAGCAAAGGAAAAGCAGGTAGGAGGCCTTGGAAATTACCGAGCTTTTGAAGAGAGCATAAGGCACTAAAAGGAGGAAGGAGAAACTTTGTAGGTACATAAATCTTCTCTTTACCAATACAGGGTACTAGTTCACAGCAGAACTACTGACTGGAAAAGGAAACCATCAGATAGGAATTAACTGGGGAGTGCTCTCTTTATGCTGCAGACCATACACCTCGGCCCCATCACTCCTAACCTGTCCGTGCCTAAGTCCCTTGTAGTGACACAATGCTATCCCATTAACCATCTTAAGATATTAATTTTCTTAAAATAACATGACAATTACAAATCATTTTGAAGAGAATTAACCTGAAGACAAAAATACATGAAAACACTAAGATAGGACCAATAAGCAAACAACTCACAAAGAAAAAGAAGAGGGCATAGCCAAACATTTTAAACTAATAATGCTTACTAAACTGGCATCCTTATAATTTTACAGCCATAGCTTCCCTCATAACCCATCATATTCAGCCCTGATATCCATCTACAGTCTGCTATTTTTTAGAACAGTCTTCAATCTGTACCCAGTAGATGATTCTTGCATATTAATTCCCATTTTCAATCAACACTTTTGCACAGGATGAGATCATGTTTTTAAAAAGACAGAGCAAGTATGAGCAACAACAACTTGATTAAAATGAAAAGACATTTCGTTTGTTTATTCAGATCCTCTGCCCAGTCTCCCCCCTCCTACGCCGTATCAGCACTTAAATTTTTCCCTGGGACCAGCAAACATCAATTTGATCAGCAAAGTGTCTGTGCTAAAGGTCTACCGCAAAACATAGAGCAACATTAAGAGCAGTACAGGGCTCTTCCCTGGCTCGCCCACCACCTAGGTGCTCATGACTAGGATGGGTGCACCTACACTGTCAGATAATTTACCTCCCTGGTTCATTCCCTGGTCCTGGTCCCCTTGTCAGCCATACTGCACACGCATCACTTTGTGCTTGGACTCTCCTCTGGAGGAAACCAACTACTTCCCTCCGAGGAAAAGCCTGTGGACGGACTGCCCTACGGATGGCAGAGTAAGGATGGGACTACACCACCTTTGGCTCCTCCTGCCCTACACTCTCCCAGCTAGCCTCCTGCCCTCAAACACCCCTTGTATGCCCCGCACCACACCCCACAGCATGCAGCATACCTTGGCATAATGCTATAAAAACACCAGTCTTGCAGGCAGCAAAGCAGCCCTCACATTACCTCAGACACTTTGAACTGAAGCCACAAAAATATAATTATGGTCTTAGAGCCACAGGGGCATCGGGCCCAGGTCAAGTGTCAGGCAGCACAAACACAGCCAGTTCACTCTAGAGGCATGTAATCTTGAGAGGTGTGGATGCATATATAAGGATCGCTCCCTGGGGCAGATCCTTTAGGAGTGCAGACTCTATTCTAAACAAGGGTTTTTTTGGTTTTGTTTTTGGTTTTGTTATTTTTTTATTGCACATTATTTGAGTTGCTGTAGTTACAGTCTTAAAATATTTTGAGCATTTCAAACAGCCTGCTCTGGGCTCAAGTTTTCCATCCAAAGCTACCGCTTGTTATGTCTTCTGTCATCTCTTCCACAAAACTGGTACGTGGACTTCCCGAACAGTCTGCAGCAAGCTACGTATCGCATTTACATCCCCTCTTCCCATGGCCTCAGCAGTCCCATTGCTGTATCCCTGGTTATAAGAGAAGAGCTTCTTCTCTTCCTTCGTTAGAGCATTGTTCAGACCCGAAACCACCTCAGCTCTGGTACAAAGCAGTTTGCTACACTGGGGTAACTAAATACCTCTTGTACCTGCCTACACAGGGTTTCAAGGAGTGAAAAGCCAGAGCAGATGCACACGTCCTTGGAGGGACATGTGCTTGGGACACAGTTTTCTGCTGTGGGAGTGACAGGGTGCGTGTGTGTGACTTTCATTGGAAAACTGAGCATCTCAAACTTCTCCCAGGCCCTGGGACTGATGAGTGGCTCTGAGCTCCTGCTGGGGCATGGCACCAAGAAGTGGCGGGGAGGCACGCACCCTCTTGTGCCAGCACCCTGCCATCTAATGGCCAGGCTTCAGGTTCACAGGTGAATCGAGCTTTACCTTTCTGCCTCCACCCTTCTACATCCTAGCAATGGAAAAATCTGCTTAAACTACCTTAGGTCACATCTTGTCAGGGCAAATATATTCCTACTGGCTTGCATCGAAGTGTTTTGTCATACATCTTAATAACAGGGCTAATATCTCACCTAAAAGTACCCTTTGTTATACTTACTGCACTCTGCCTTACTATGTCAGCCTAAATAATTCCTTTCTTTGTTTGGCAAATTCACACCATTTAAATATTTGCAGGCTTCAGCTGTATCTCTCACTCGGCCATTGTTTAGCATAATCTTTCCTTTTGTAAACGAATTCCCATGTCCTCCTCCCTGTTTTCTTCTGACAACATCTCTCTGGCAAAGATGCATCCAGAGCTGGACACAATGTTCCCGTTCTAGACACCCCAAAAATCATGAAGAGCAGGTCTGCTGCCTCACCGCTTTGTTCCACGATACATTTGGACGCACAAAGACTGCACAGAGCTTTTTCTGAGCCGCTGTAACACCACAAACTTGTCATACTTGTTGTCCACTGCCATGTATTTGTTTTTTCAGCCCTACTGCCTTCCCAGTACAATATATTAATTTCAGGTTATTAAATGTATTTGTTTGCATTTGGCAGTTTGCTGAAGCTCTGAGCAACTCCTCCTGAGATTAAATGGTTTCAAGCTTTGGGCTTTCTTGCGCTTCAAACACCATGCAATTAGAAATACTACAGTCATTAGTCCTTCAAATCGCATTTTGCCGAGTCCTAACACAGATGCACAGTGTTGCTCTGTAGCCAAATCTTTAATACAGTGAATCCAAGCAGCTTCCGGTTTCTTATTCCAACTGACCCTTTTCCGTTTTGCAAAATCAAAAAGTCCCGCTGTCATGGAGATTGTAGGAGTTATTATATTTAAAGTTAACTTCTTTAGCCCCTCTACTAATTGGGAAATAAACCCAATACAGACACTTGAGACTGAATATAGCTGCCTTTAAATTACAGGGTCACACCTCCTAGATAATCTGGAAACTTAGTGAATAGTGTATTTAGCTGCACCAGAAGCCCAGCTATTACATAGCAAGTCAAAATCTTCATGAACAGTAGTGTAGAGCTTGATGTACGTCAGGCCTATAACAGATGCTCATCACCGTTTCACTCTTTTGCCTCCTCATAGTCTCAACTAAGGAATTTAATCACTGTAATAGATTTAATTTTGTTTCTTACTGGCATCATAAATAACTTCCCAGCAACTCCACTTTTTTCCTTTTTATATCTACGAACCAGATTATCATTCTGTATTAATGTTGCTATAAGGAGATGCATCATAAATTTCAGTTTACACCTACCACAGACAACCACTTCTCTTTAGTTGTACTTCTAGCTCTTGTTTGCATAGAAAAAAACCCCCACAATCTATCAAAACCAACAAAAATAGCACCTTGGTTTGGTACAAAACCACTTGAACATATACTGATACACTTTCTAAAACCTGATTTCAAAGGAGGAACAGATTTTGTCATTTGATTACTTGGAGACTACTTGATTTAACTGAAGCTCTTTTTTATTCTGCCATTTGAAGACCATTAACAAGCTTTGTCAGTTACTACTTTTCAAAAAACGGAACCTCCTTTTGATTAGTTGCTTATTCTTAAGTCAAATTTAAAAATATATTTTAAAAAAATATATTGTGAGGTGCCCTCCCTTCACTGTCGTGGGGTTTTTTTTGTTGTTTGGTTTGGTTTCGTTTTTTTAATTAGTCACAATCATTATTGCCATCTGGCCACTGGGTGGCACTTCTACATAAATGCCAGATGTGCCCCAGCAAAGCCCCGTGCCTGCCATAACCACTCCATTCCTCCCACAGCCAAGTGTTGACATTACATCAGCTCCACATATGCAACCGTGTTTGGGAGACAGCTAAAGTTTACTACTTCATTGACTTTGAAAAATATTCCTGAAATTTTCCACTGTAATTTTTCTTCCTAATTTTGGGGAAGAATGAAGATGTTTAATGAAAGCTGTCAGTGGAAACCTGACTGAGTACGTGTAAGCATTGGCAACTCTTGAGAGCATCTGGCATTTAATTGACAGGTGTGACAGAGAAGATACACAACAAACTTGGTTGCTTTGTAGTAATAACAAAATAAATCATGTCTGACATTGCAGTAGTGTCCAGCGAGCCCGAGCAAAGTCCAATTCCAGGTTTGGTGGACATTGAACAAGTACACACTAGTAACACCCTCACCCCCAGAGATCATTTGTAACTATGCTGCACTGGACTATCTCACGGAGCGTAAAGCTAATCTTGATATTTATATACTGGCCTAGCTTTAAAGCATTGTATAAACAATAATCATCACATTGACTTACCTAACAAAGGTAATATCTCATTTTATGTAGTAAGAAGCTCAAAGAACCAGATGAAGCTGTTTGACCGAGGAGACAGAAAGCCAGCATCACTCATTTCTTTAAACACATGATGCTTTTCTTCCTTTGTTCATATTGACTCACCATGACTTGATGAACAGAAATATCATGTTACCGCATAATTTTGCTACTTTCTGTAGCTACATCGAGAGATACAGAAAGGTGTTTACAAAGTCAGGGACATGAAAATACTTCTGAACATACAGACTCACACTTGCAACATTTTTCCCCCCTCCTCTTTTATCTGAGTATTAGCATTAGGTTCAAAGTGATAGTTGGAAAAAATTAGCAAAGTTTGTGCTCTTTGCTCTCTAAAGTTGGTTGTGAGCATCTAGTAATCTTCCTTAGACTAAAGTTCCACTTTGAAAAAGTCCAATTCATCTGGGAATCTCTAAATACAGTGGAATTCCAGCAGCAAATAGCAAAGTCTTTAATTCTTACGAAAAAAGTATCTGTCCACAAGAAGGGATGAAACATGCTTGCATACACCAAAACACGGCAGGAAAGCCTGTGCAGGATGGGTACAGAGGCAGCAGGGATGCACCAGCTAAACACACCTGAACACTAGGTCTTGTGGCGGGGCCACGTCTTGTCATACAGAAAGAAATGAGCACAGCACCAAACCGTGGCTGAGGACCGCAGCTTAAAGGAAGGTCCCTTTCAGCATGAGATCTCAGAAGATTACACAGCCTCTCCGCAGCCTAATGCTCTGGCTCTCCCCTGCTCCAGCCTCTCCTGCACCCACGGGGCCGGCAAGGAGACCCTCGTGCAGGTCCCGTCAGCCAAGGGGCACGCAGGGGGGGCAACCCCCAGCAGCACAGCCCGAGAGCGTGAGGAAAGGGCCAAATGGATGAGATGTATGTGGGACTTGTGAGGTTTGGCTGGTGCTGCATAAAGTCATCAATTTATCTATTCATCAAAATCTTCACAAACCACACCCTGCAATTACGGCAAAGGAGCTCGCCTGAAATGAGTTGATTTCATGAGCTAAATTAGCCCAGTGTCTAGAACAAAGACAACCAACTAGTGTGGTACCAGCCATTTTACATTCGCATCAATCATGCTGAGCTTAATTGAAACTCAGGCTTTTGACAACAAAGCACTGAGCCACCTTTTGCTCAGAAAATAACAGAGTGGCTTATATTCAATGGAGATTTGTGATTACAAATTGCATTAATGTACGTTTATTATGTCATTTCTGAATATCAACAATCTAAATACCTAGGAAAACTATAAAACAGTTACAAAAGTGATTTTGAATCAAAAAAAAAAAAAAAAAAAAGGCAAATACTTTCTTTTTAAAAGTGGCACTGTAGAGGCACCAGTTGAGAATGCAGACTTGGAAATTTAGCTTTGAAAAGTGACCATTAAAATTTTACTGAGATTTAAATAGAAAGGAAGAACAATTTATTACAATGATTGAGCAACTGTTTTATGATGCCAGGAATGGAAAACTGAATTAAAATTATACATTCAGTAAGAAGAAATAGGAAAACATGAAGTTATACTTAGGTAAGTCAGCTCATGCTAATGTGAGATGTTTTGTTGCTTCCAGACTTAATAATGGAGTGTATAATTTCAGGTTTCAAATAATTATAATTTTACTGTAAAAGATATTAATATGGATTTTCTCATTTGCCTAAAAACATGCACCTGCAGAGATTTTAATATAAATCCTAACATTTTACTATTTTGGTTTAAGAAACCACTAATTACTTTTATTCAAATTCTCTGCGTATTTCTCTATGGAACATCTAAGTGAAGTTTGAATTGTGCCTTAAAGTAAAAGGATGACCGTGCTCAATCACAATTTATGAATGCGTTCAATATGCTCAATGGATCTTTCACGGTCCATGACTGTCATGTCTTAGAGCAAGCAATCTTCATCTTATATGTGTATTTACAGCTATATTTATGAAAACAATTTAAAAAATGCTTTAACAGACATATTTTAAGATACAATTTTAGAAATCTAGTTTTTATACTTCCTATGGCTTTTCAAGTCATCAGTCCAGCAGAAAAAGTAGTTTGGGGAAGTCTTGGAAATTATTAAGCCTTTCAACAGGAGAACAACGGACAAGGTGAAAAGGCAATCCAAACCCAACATCTATCCATCGCAGTCACAGATGCGGCATAAAAAGTGGTTTTGTCACAAACTCTAGTACAGCACCAACATGAGATACCATTCCCTGGTGCATTCTATAGCCCTACAGATTATCATCAGTGCTCTTTGTTCTTACATTCTTTTAAGAGCCATCAATACAGATATGTAAATTGTCAAAAGTCACATATCAAAATAAATACATGGATGTGGATGGGCTTTCTTCATGCCTTCACAGAGGTCAGGCCTTCTGCCAGCTCAAACAGACATCATAATATTGATTTACACTATGAAGTGCTTCTTTGAAGTCATATTGGTCTGTAAGCGAGTCCTAAGAAGCCAATATGACTTCAGGATTCCTCCTGGATACCAGCTCACTCAAGGCAGCCTACCGGCATTTCTGCATCTTAACTCTCCACAGCCAGAAGATCATAGGCTGCACTTTCAGAGTCTGTTTTGCTTCACCTTTTGAGGAATGAGGAGTTGTCTCCTGAAAGTATATTTGCCTCTTGTCAAACCCATTTATCACTCCCCTCCTTCACCTCCTTCTCTTTTCCACAGTTATCAAAAGTGATCTTGCAGGCAGTGACAGAAGATAAGAGAAAGGATGTGAAAAACAGAAGAGGGGGGAAATGAAAAATGAAAATGAGAGGCTCCTGGGAAAGGAGGTGCAGACAAACTAGAGAGGATATTTTTTAACTGGGACACTGACAACCCAGTTAATTTTGTGTAAGGCTTTGTTATTTAAAATCATGAGCATTTTGTTACAATTCAGTACACTTACTTAATGCTGCTTCCACTTTGCTCATTAACAGCTCTCTTCTGGATTACTAAACTACAAGGCCTTCGACTATTGGTTATGAACAGCTCATCTTCCAGCCTCAATGCTTGTTCATCCTAGCATGCTTAAATACCTCCTGAGCTGGAAACACCTTCAAGTTAATTATACTAAATGTCTGGGATGGAGCCTGCCAAGCGGTTCTGAACACAGGAAAGCAGACAGAGACTCTCTAATGAGCAAAAACAATGTGCTCCTATAATGAGATCATTAAGCAAAATCCTAAGAAAAAATTAAGTAAGTTTTTAACTTTGAGGAAGCTGGTTAAGACTATTTATTTATCTCTCTTTCACTGATCTGTGGCCACACCTCTATAAAAGAAATACATTTATCTTGTCTCTTACATTTAACAAAGAGATAGACAGAGCAGAGGTGGCTAATCTCAATGCACATGCACTTCTGAGTGAAATCAAATGTGATTTGTCCACCATAAGAGTTAACTTTCAGCCACGCGTACTCTTCTGATTGGGTCAAGTCTATTATTAATGAAAGCTCCCTCTCCACGTGACAAGCAAAATTTAGATACAGTCCTTCTTATCTGTGATTAAAGATGTCATCTATAAAATGATAAGATTACTATGGTTGTGCTTGAAGCTGAATTAAGAAGAAAAACTTAAGGGAACGAACTTCCTCCCACTAGCTTACAGCTATAGCATCACGTATTCTTACCATGTCTACCTGACCTGGTCTGTACCTAGCAGGAGTAACCTCCACGGTGTTTGCTGAATGAAGTAATTTTCATCTCAGCAACTGTCATGCTTCAGTTCTTTGTCATCAAGAAATGAATTATTTTGGTATGGCACTAAGTGACGAACTATATTGTTCAAGTGTGCACACATACTGTCCCAGTGATTCTGATGCCCTGTGTACTTTCAGCGAGTAAGCTCCTGAAAACTTGTCATCTTAAAAAGATCATGTGACCATATAAAAACAAATGAAGAAACAAAAGCAGCACACAGGAAGTTTTCTGGTGTTCCTTTGGTCCCAAAGGAGTTTATACCATCCTACCACCTCAGTAGGTTAGGTGGTTCAGTTTGGACCTGGGTCTCACACAAGACATCTAATTGACGGTTGAGTACAAAGAGTAATTAAGTAAACATCTCGAATCACACAAAATAATTCTACCATTTCAATCACATTTTAATTTTAAAGTAGTTCACACATTTAACTTTATCCTAAAGCATCATTTGGTACAAATGCATTATGAGTCTTGGACTTTAGACATGAAATGCAAGTCATTCTGGAGCCAGTTCAAAGACTGACTTAAGTCATCTAGGATGTCCTATTTACAACAGCTTACTACAGAGTCATCTGCCAGCAACTCTGTAGTTACCTGCTAAAACCTATTTTAATTTCTGCATTTGCCTACTTTCAACCCTCTAAGGGCTAGAACCAGTTTAACAAGGCATTTATCTTGTCGTTTGTGACCCAGATGGGGCAACACCTTCGTAAGGGACAAAGAAATTGGACTCTCCCACAGATAAGTCCTCAGGATTTGGGGGTAAACATTTTTGGTACTCGGTTTTAGACAGCACAGTATTTTGTCTTGATAATTTTTCAAAGTATACCATAAACTCCTCCTCTCTTAAAAAACTTTCTCCCACCTAAATGAGCCACATATTCTTTTTCAAAACCCTAAGAAATCTCCGAAAAAAAGTAAGAGTAAAGAACTAAAGTAATCAATGCTCTGATACTAGAATCAGTTACGCAAGGAAAAAGAAAGGAAGTGGTCATGTTTTTGTTGTATTACATACACAGTGAAATAAGTGACCATTTCAAAATCTTCGGACTCATCTCCAAACCCAGACCTTCCAGCATTCTAAAAGCCTCCTCTAGGCTGCTGTGTGCAGTAAACGCACATTTGAAAATACAGTTAACCTGGCAGCAGACCTTTAGGGCTGCAAAATTTCTTCCTGCAAAGACACAGACTCTGAAATCTCTGTCAACAGATACTCATTATCCATAATGCAGAACTGTATTTTTTTCTGTCTTCATACAAAGTTATGTTATTTCAAACAAGCCAAGGATCAGGAAGAGGCAACTAAGGGTGACAAATTATTCCTAAATATTTGAAGTTTATTTTCAAGATGGATCATTTTCTTAGTTTAAATGTTGCAAATTTCTAAATTATAGATGTAAAAATAAAATGACATAATTTTGCCGAAGCATCATAAAGAAGTGGCCCTACTAAAAGCCTTGATCTGAACTGTGTTTCCATCAGAAGGCAGCACTATAGTCTTGTCTGTAAGCCTGTTAATTACAAATCTTTCACATAAAAAAGTAAATGAAACATATCACTTTCTATTAATGTTTCCATTAAATAATGGGAAAAATGCAGGACCTACAGAAACGAAAGGACACTGAGGTCTTGGTTTCCCTTATTAAAGCTAGTTCAACATCATTTTAGTAACTCAGGTCTCACTAATTAACATGTGCAATAACATTTTTAGGAACTTCACAACAACAGTGGCTGGACCCATAAGCAAGACCCTATCATTCCCAGGCAATGATGTCTGGGGCAAGTCCAGCTGTACAAAATACCTTACACAAGCATGCGTAACACTCTCCTCCCTTAAAGATGTGTCACAAGACTGATGAATATGGAGGCAATAAACCCCAATCAAGCTTTACAAATTTCAGTGCAAAAATCTAGAATTAACAACTTTCATTTTACACACTCATAGGATCACAGGATTGTCAAGGTTGGAAAAGACCCTTAAGGTCATCGAGTCCAACTGTTAACCCATCACAACCCATCATCCCACTATCAAACCAGCTTGTTCATTAAAAGTTTGTTTTCTTGCCACATAAATCTGTATAATTTATTACCCCAAACCCCTTTTTATACTCCCAGTATTGATATTTGATCAGAAGTCACAGAATATGTTAAAATGCAATGCCAGTCTCCCTAAAATAAAAGGTACAACCAAGATATAGCCAGTATAGCCAAACACCTGTCTGTGTTAAATGGCATAATACAAATTCATAGAAGCAGTTAGTATCAGTGATGCAGAAGAAAAGACAGAAGCCCTCAACTAGTAGATAAATTCAGGAAGGGACAAAACAAACTGATTATGTTACACTCACTGCTGTTTGTTGCTTAATTCTAGTCATTCTTTTTTAATGCTCTACTAGGCAAATATTCAAGAGTTGGCTCAAAAAGTAGTTTTGCTATAGAAACCTTGGCACGTGCTTAGAAAACTATTTCTGTTAAAAGGTTCTGCTCATCCCTAGTAAAAAGTCACAGTTTTCATTAAAAAAAAGCTTCAGTTCCCCTTTGGTTTTGTAAGCTGTACACAGCGGTATTTCTGCACCTCACTCTGTACACAAGTACAAGAAAACAAACAAGTGTCCCAAAAAGCCTGAGCAGACTGAACCCTAGACCGCAATACCAGAAGATGCAAGATGACTGAAGGGTTTTGTTTTACAGCTAACTTTTGAAACTAGAACCGCCTCTCCTCTTCAACCCTCACCTTCATTATTAAATTGTAACTTGGGCTAGATTAAAGGACAGTGGAACAGCATAAAAGGAGGGGTGGAAAGCTAACCAAAATAAGCACATTTGTAAAGGGACTTAGGGAGATAATTGAGTAGATGAAAATAATGAGACTGTTCCAGGCATATGAGACACACAGAAATCAGTGGAAGAAGTAAAACACTTCTAAAGGTATGAGAGATGAGAAAGGTACATTAAGAAAGGAAAAAGAAAAAGAGAGGACTTCTTTAACAATTAACAGGAGATCTCCTCAAGCCATTTATTTAACCATGTATTTCTAACTCTTGGAGGAAATGGAAAGTAGTTTTAGGAAAAATGAATTTGTATAAACATTAAAAAATGTCTGTACTGATGCAAGGTTTTGCAATTTTTAATTTTCCATTGCATACATGCTATGTAGGCGCCATGAAAAAACCCATTCCCAAATATTAAGCAATACAATGTAATCAACAGGTAAAAGACAAAAAAAAGAGGGTGTAAGAGGTAAAATCCAGTATTATTTGCGCTGCAATTCTGCTGTGAATCTTCAGAGTCTGTGGTAGGTCCTGTCCCAAAAAGCCAGTATGTCCAATAGTGGGAAAGGAGGAGACACAATTATGCTGAAACATCAGCAATTATCATAACAGTTTCAGAACAACAGCTGCTTCATCAGATTTATCACCACCAAGACCCCACATCTGACAGGGAAGACTTGTGGCAGGAGGCACCAACACCAGGTGACAGCAGGTATGAACATCAAAGCCAGCTGATAGGATGTGAGCAAGCTCCTGGGAGTCATCCAAGATGTACACAACATGTGTACTCGTATGGTCTTTTGAATCAAGATCACGGGACAATAGCAACAGTCACCCAAACCTGATGACATTTCTGGTAACCTCCAGGACAACAGATGTATCAATGATATCAATGATCACTTCATTACCAGCTAAGAAATGATACAGTGCAGCAGGGAATGTCACCTTATGGTAAGATATGTTCGGTTCTTTCCTTGGACATGGATTTGTGTTCAAATTCATGCGGACATGGATTAACAAACACAGATAAGTTCAACAAGTCATCAAAAAAAAAAATCTACAGAGTCTACGAGGAAGAAAGAAAAATTACACAATAAAACCTCGGTGTGAAATAATGTGAGATGTGCAAACCTGCATTTCATTAAAGCACTAAAAAGACTATATTTAATTTATTTCTTAAATAAAGTGGGGAACATTTTTCTTTAATTATGCCACAGAGTAAATACTGGGCAAAAATAGTCTTTCCTATCTTCCCTAAGAAATCTTATTAAGCTCTAAAGTCTAGGACTTATTTTTCTTAGTGTAAGCTTACTAACTAGAAATGTTCAAATTTGTAAAAATTATCCAGGGCTTTTCTAAAACTAAGCTGCAGCATTTGACCTCATGTGCACCCCTGGCAGTTCATTTCAAGAGCTTTCAAAAGGCAATGTCATTTTTAATTCCTTTTAAAATAAATAAATAAATAAATAAATATCAGCCTTAAATTTCCTTTAATAATTTGGTGGTTCTTTCATCAAAGATTCTATGTGGGGTTTAAACATATATAAAAAAATATTGTTTACCAGATTTATAACGAAGAGATTAATATGCTTTCACCTTTTTTTTTGGTAACTTGGGTTATTTCACTGTGACCTTTCTGTTCTTCAAGTCACAGCTATTTTATTTTTCTCACTCTTCCAGAGCATGTATGCGCGTAAAACTCATCACACATCTATCAATCATGGTTCTTCCACTGACTCTTCAGTCCAGTCCTGCCTTTAGTAAGCCAGTCCACAAACTGATATAATAAATACTTCAGTGGACAACAAATCACTAACTATGAATAAGCACCTAAGAGCCTATACTGGGTCCAGCTGGAATGGAGTTAATTTTCTTCATAGCATCCCATACGGTGCTGTGTTTTAGATCTGTGACCAAAACAGATAACACATCGATGTTTCGGCTACTGTTGAACAGTGCTTGCACAGTGCCAAGGCTGCATCCTTTTCTTATATTGCCCCCCAGCATGTAGGCTGGGAGGGAACAGACGACCCAAACTCATCAAAGGGATATTCCATACCCTGTAACGTCATGCTCAGCCATACAAACTCTGGTTTGGTGATGGGGGCTGCCTTTCCAAAGTAGATGCTGCTCAGAGACTGGCTAGGCATCGGTCTGCTGGTGGGAGTTGGTGAGGGAGGGATTGTGCATCACTTGGGATTTTTTTTTCTTCTTTGCTTATTAAACTATCCTTATCTTGACCCATGAGTTTTTTCTTGCTCTTGCTCTTCCAGTTCTCTCCCTTATTCCACTGGTGAGAGGAGAGTGAGCAAGAGGCTGGTGGGTGCTTAATTTCTGGCCAGGGTCAACCCATAGCAGAGTGAAATCCTTTTCATGGGGCTGGACTTAGGATTCCTTCACAATAACCTGTTTTCGGGATATTACGTATATTCAGAGGCCTATTTGTGAAATGCATACTATTTTTTGGTTATCATGCATAAACGTAAGTTGATCCATTTTTACTTTGCTATGCCATCATGTTGCACTCGTTCTTTCACTTAAAGCAAAAAGATTGTTTCAATTCCATCCTCTGTAACTCTTCTAAAGAGAAAAAAACGAAGCTACCAGAGTTAAATCAGTACTGGTCATATTACATTCCAATGGAAGTATACACACTGTAAATACTCAGACTTGATAAGCCTTTTGTAGCAGTACCTATGCATTTGATGTTCTTCATACACAGTTTAATGTTCTTCCCATCAATGTCATAAAGGGCAAAGCGGGCCCAAAATTTCAGTTTCCTCATGTGATCCCAAGTTGCCTTATCTGTAGAGGGAGTGGATGCAGAAGGAGCCTATGGATAACATACCTTCAGGAAAGCTAAATAACACGTTAAAAACATTCCTTTCTTCTGTGGTTGTCCACAGGCACACAAGTGAATAATTACAAAGGAATAATCAGTCAAGTCAGAAGTGGGAAGCAGAAGGGAGACTTCAAGGACTGTTTCGCCGAATATACCATCAAATTTGGACGCCCTCAGAAACTGTATGGTATTTTATGAATGGGAAACTGTAAAACTGTCCTTTGGAACTCTTAAATAAGATAAGTACAGTTTCTGACCATGCTGGAAGTACTGCTTCCAGAGCCCCAGCACCTTGGTCAGTCCAGCAAATCCATTAGCCAGAGGTCACTTGTTTATAGGCACAGACAATGCTCCCAAGGCTGATTGCTTCCAACAGTACTTGCTGGCTCTTTGATGTGGTGGTATGTTGCCACTTCATCAGGTCTTAAACCTTAACTCTCTGAAATCTTCTCACTTGTAGAGTGCTCATCTACAGACAATCACTTCATCTTGAGAGGATGAGCTGGGAACAGGATCTCCAACACCTGTGAAGTCAATCACTGTTTTCCAAACATTTTCTTGCCCCGGGGACTGCTCCTGGGTGGATGCAGGGCTGAAGGGTCTCTCATTGGGCCACCCTGTCCACCACAAATGCCTTGCATCCCTAGACTGTCTCAGAAACCATCTTTTCTTTCCAGGATCCACTCATATTGGCCAAGACAGGGACTATTTACATCCGTCACATCCTCCTAGGTTCCCGCAAATGGCGAGGAGTCATACAGAAAGGCAACACCCTTCCTCCACGGCAGTAACCTTGGTGCCAAAGGCAGCAGGGCCATTATGGGAACTGAATGCCATCAGCAACGCAGTTTCCCGTCCTGGAGCATTAGTCAGTGTTACCTGCTGTTCAGATGCCCTGACATATCCTGGGTTCTCTGTCAAATATAACCTGCCACCCTGGGTGGTGCCAGCAGTACTGAGTGCCACGGTGGTACGAGGATCAGATACAAGATGCCATAGGGAGGATCAGTGCCCGAGCTGTTTCTTTATTGTCGTTTGCTTGTGATTCAGCCCTGGGAGAGAAGCAGAAGGCACCGTCAGAACCACAGCACCTGTTCCTCACCCGGGCACTTTGGAAGCACATCACCAACATTAGAAGCTGCATGTGCACCACTGGAAAATATTCATGCTTCCAGTTTTGGGAGGTGCTCCCTACTCCTCCAGATGCCCCTGATCACTGCCTTGTTCGTTCATGTGTCCTTCTTCAGCTCTGTGAAATCTGTGACAAAGGACCTGAACCAATGGACCCAGGCTTATAAACACTATTGAAAACTGAAGTTAAAAGCTCCCCAAGAACAAGAAACTTGCACTAAGGCTTAGGAGTGATTGAAACACATGAAGGTGTTTCACCCTTTGTTCCTCTGATATGCAGCACAAGTGGCAGCAGCAGATCTATGGATATCTGTGGATATTCCTTGATTAGAAGTCCTTAATGTTTGAGCACAGTCACTACACACACAGCCACATGTGAACGTGAAGGAGGACTACTGCTCAAAACCAAAACAGCCTATTTAGAATACATGTGCAGAGAAATAAAAGGTTCTGCCAAACCTGGTGATCCTCTCTCTCTTTTTGATCATCTCCTGTAGAAACCTGACCCTACAGTTCAGAAAACAGCAGCATCAAAAGACTCTCCAAAGTTTCAGCATTCACAGGCTAAAATTACAAGGAAAGGACAGGCAAGCAAGGGCAACCCAGGGAAGATATAGGAAACGCTAAATCATAGAGTCGTAGAATTGTTTAGGTTGGAAGAGACTTTTAAGATCATCAAGTCCAACTGTTAATGATCAACTAAGTCTGTCCACATTTCAATATCCACTTAGATAGCATTTAATTTCATGACTCTCAATATCCTTTATTTCAAGCTGTTTCTTTTAACACTATTTACATTATAAAATAAAGTTTAGTATTAAGAAGTAATTTAGTGTGGGAATTTTTTAGTTTCATGAGTGGCATTCAGACCATCATATAAAGTGAGAGGTTTTTTAAAGCAAAGTGATACACTAACACTACCAACAATACCGCAATTTACTGAGAGAGATTAATATGCCCACAGAGAGTTCGAAAGGAGAGCTGGATATTGTGCTGCCTTAGAAATACAGAAAACGTGACTGGAGAGGTAAATGCAACTGCATGTGTTCTTCCCCCAAACTGAGTAAGATGCTACTTGGAAGAGGGCTCAAAACTCTTTTCAAAGGTAGAAATGACTCAAACACTAGATGGAATATTACACACACACACAAAGCACCAAAAAGCACCAAATAACAAAAACTACCCTTGGAGAAGCACCCTGATTGCTTTTGAAAGTTAAAAAAGTAAGCATGTGTATCTCACACACACCATGGCCTGCTACTGCCAACACGTGGCTGGTCACACCTACTTCATTAGATGACATGAACATCTAATTGGTCATCAGCAGCAAAATTTATTTACAATCATCTTCAAGTGTAATGGACATCCTGCTAGCAAGAAAACAGTCAACCAAAACATATGTGTCAGAATGAAAACAAGGATTACACGTTGTATATAAAATTAATTTATATATTATTCATTGTTGTTTTTTAACCCCAAACAGTAAACAGACTACACAGCCACTCGCTCACCCCTCCCCTCCTGGGTGGGGTGAGGAGGAGAATCAGAGACAGTGCATGGGTTGAGATAAAAACACTTTACTGGGACAGCAAAAGGGAAGATAAAAATATATCGATTATAATAATAATGTATAAGGATAATGGAATATATAAAACAAACGACGCATAATTTCTCACCACCTGAGGACCGATACAGACCATCCCGAGCAGCAGTCAGGGAGCAGGGATATTCCCCCGCAGCCATCCCAGAACAGCAAGTTCCAGAGAGAGCGCGAGGGAACAGACAGAAGAACAAACAGGCCCAAACGAAATAAAACAAAAGTAAGGTAACAAGAAGGGAACATGAACAGAAAGGGAACTGAATAAGGAACCTGAAAGAGGGGGCGATGGCCGACCCTCACTCATATGGGGCGTGCCATCTACGGCATGGAAAACTCTCTTTGGCCAGTTTAGATCAACTCTTCTGGCTGTGCCCCTCCCAGGCTTTTGCACCTGCACATCAGCAAAGCTGGGAAACTGCAAAATGTCCTTGATTGTCTTAGCAGCAACCAACAGCAGCGTACTAGCACCATTTTTCACGTACTAAATCCAAAACACAGGAGCTGCTGAAACAAAACTAGCTCCGTCCTGGCTGAAACCAGGATGTTCATTTATATCCAGTAAATCTACTCTACACACCTATGCTACAATATAGGCTGTAAATCAGTGAGTCCTCTGGAAGCAGATAGAAATATATTTCAGAATTATGAGAGAAACAGATCAGATGGTGGACAGCCCGGGGAATATTATGTCCAGAAGAAGAACTGAAGGAATTGCATGTTGGTAAAAAATAACCAGTATTACTGATGAGAGAGAAGCATCTCTGTCCAATACAGAGAAGCATAACCAGGAAATAAATGTTAAACTCTATCTACTCTTACATTCTGTGAAACTAAATCAGAACTGATACCTCTCACTGTGGGAAGAAATGAATACGTGATAATAGATCATTGTCTTGGCAGCTGTCCCAGGGTGATGACTGAGGGTTCAACTTCAACTAGAAAACCATATCCAATCCATCATTGGAAAAGATAGAATTCCATGGACCATAATAAAGAACAGTGGCAACAAAGAATTTCTGGACTTTGATAAATCTTTTGAAACACAAAGAAACAAATTAAACATCAAAATCTGGAGTCTTTAGAGCATAAAGCGCTTGCTTTAAGGTGGATGCAGGAAAAGCACTACTTCGGCAAAAAAGAGCATGGTGGGGGGAGGGGGGGCAGGGAACACTTTTTAACAGAATTACACCATGGAAATATGCCAAAGTTTGGCAAATAACTGTGATCCAACTTAGAAGATATTAGACATGTCCAAACAGGTATACAGAGGCTTCTTTTTCTTTTAAAACCAAACAAAACCAAGCAAAACTAAACTGTAGAGTATGGCAAGTTAGTCATAACTGTAGTGATACTAAGGAATCACCCTGATCATATATAGTAAAATCATTAAAAAATTGAAAACAATTCCAAACAAAACAACTCATAAATAAACCTGAGAAGACAAACTCGACAAGGAAAATAGGCAGACAGCAGTGAGAAGTGACTCAGATACCTTTCTAACAGTAATAAAACACCCCTCAGACTAATTGTATTTTGTACTTTTAAAAGAAACTTGACAGAATACTAAAACATAAGTACCCATCACAAAGCTCTGATTACATCATGCAACACTACAATGTCGTCAGAAATACTGTGGTGTTCAATAGTGAACTTGCAAGAGCTCATTTAGACACAGAACTTGAGAATCCAAAGTTGCCAAGTTTTTGCCAGCTCCCTCCTGTTCAATTCCTCCTCAGTCGGCCCAGCGAGCTCCCCTGTAACGTGTCATCACCACTCCAGTGCCTCCCTGTAAGCCCTGAACTATTATTATGCCCTCCAATGCTGCCCCACTGGTTTAGCTGCTCGTGGGACATCCTTCCAGCACCAGCAGCCTGCCAGCTCCCACCAGGCTCACGTACAGCTTCTCTGCACTGCACTCTGAAGTGGGAAGCAAAAAAGAGAGAGCCCATGAAAAATAGGTTCATTTAGGATGCAGAGCATTTGTAAAAATACTCAGGTCTAAAATACTGCACAGGTTCACATACTAGCAAACATTCATAACTGAGGTCACTTTCTGCTCGTGTTTTCAAATGAGAAGCTTTACTATCATGTTGTATTTAGTATTTACAGAAAAAAGGGACTTTTTCTGTAACGAAGACGACTATAGAGTTTGCCACCTGACTAGATTTATTTCTGCCAAAAAGTTACATTCTGAAGTATGTACCGATTTTCTACTTTTTTTTTTTTTTTTTTTTAATTTGTAAGACATTCTTAGCACATTGGCACACATGTAAAAGTTGTTCAGGATAAGACTCTTACTCATTTTGAACTTGAGTTTTTAAAAGTTAAACATTTTCTAAACTATGCTTTGACCCAAACATAGTATGCTTGCGCTAACAAAGAAGTCAGGAGGTATCTTGACAGAAAAAGCTGCATTTAGGTTTCAGATTTTTTTTTTTGTTAATTTTATTAACTGTAATGAGCCAGTAGAGAGTACTGTTGTATCTCTACCCATTTTTTTCCTTTTGTAGTAATTTATAGTAAAATCACAAAATCTCTCCCACAGAATTTAGCTTACTCATAAATTCATCTCATACAAAACACTAAAAATCCTGTTTTAAAAATATTAGCTCTACCTTTCCTCAAAGGCTGTATATGGTAAAGATTTCTATTTGTCCCAAGCAGGCAGATATCATCTAGATCTTATTAAAGAACTGGTTACTTCAATTACCAGTCGCTCCAAGCCACAGATACATGGCCTAAGATAGTGCTAACAATGAGACAGACTTGCATGAATAATACTACAACTCTGACTGCCTTTGGATTTCTACTCTACCAACTGAGAGGACAGAAACCTCCATAATTCAGGTTTGTTAGAACTTAAAAAACCCAAACATTTTCCTGAAAACATCAGCAGGTTTCATCCCGAATACAGAAAAGACTCCCTGAAACCGTGGCTATACTCAATTTCCAACAGATGTGACAGGAACGGGTATCGGGTTCATCAGGAACCAGGTAGCCCATTTCACGTGAATAGACTTAACACCTGCAGGCCTGTCACCTACATTGTATTTAAACTGCACACCTGTGGAATGTTTATAGGCCTCTCAGCCTCTTTTTTAATTCTTCACCTCATACCCTTTGAATTATACAAGGACTATAAAGCCTGATGAGTTCCACTCTGAAACTGCAAATGATATGTATTCATTCAGAGCTGTTGAAAGGTGCCAACTTTTTTTTTTTGTCTTTTGTGCTGTCATTTACTATTTGCATATAGAAGCCATAGTCAAAATCAGACTCCATTATTCTAGACATTCGATAAACACACAGCACAAGCCACCACAGCCCGAGAGATTACTCAGTAAACTAACAACACAGACAAAAGGTGTGGGAAAAATATTTCTTATTGAGTAAACGGAAGACAGACAAGGTTGCCTCCCACTGAATAAAGAATCCAGTCTCAAATCAGAACCATGAGGTTAACTCAGAATATGCCTATACAGTGGGGTGAGGCAGACGTGCTCGATGAGACCAAGTTTAAGTCAGCCAGGCACAAAGCAGTGCCAGTGCGCAAGCCATGTCACTGCGTTAGCTGGCACGGCGCCCGCTCTGCGCACTTGTGCTTTCAGGCTCGGTGTGTGAGCTTATTCTCGGTACTGTAAAAAAACAACCCATCAGCCAATCGATCGATAAATAACTCGCCTCTCTAGAGGACGTGACAGTGTAAGCACAGAGCTAGTGCCCGTCTATGTTGCTTCCATACAGAAGGTACCTTGCTCCTTGACAACTTCTAACCCAGGAAGACCAGACATGCATAAATCTACAGCTCTTCTTGCTATCTGCTCTGTACAGGTAAGAATACGGAGCTAACACCGAAGGTCACAGGAGGGCTGCCAGTTCAGCAGTCCCACTGAATAACCTACAGTGTCGCCGTCAAACATATTTAGAAAAAACAAACTTGACAATTTCTTCCTCTGCACCAAGTACACGAATATTCTTCGAACAGGAAGAGTGTAACATTGATAGGTAGGTTTCCTTTCATTCCCGTTCCTATTTTCTCCCCTACTGCTTCAGCTTTTGTGCATAGCTAAGGGAAGTCACAAAGATGCTTCAACAGTGGGCAACAGGTTAAGTTTCAGCATGGATCTACAGGTGTCCTCCCTACACCATCGAGTATAAATTATTTGTACTTTATCTGCAAATTGGTAATCATGGGTGAATCATCAAAACACTCTTCTTGGAGATAGAGATGGCCCTGTGATGTTACAGACTCTTACTTACAGTAATCATATGGTTTGGTTTTATGCCAAACATGCTTGTACTGTCCCAAAATTCTAAATATATGTTCTGCCACAACAATTACTGGTTACTCACTAAATGATTCATAAATGGCACAGGATTCCCAGCCAAGGGTAGGAAAACGTGTCAGCATCCCTAATCACAGCGTACCTCCCTGGCTGCTGTGGAATGTCCACTGTGAAATCCCAACTGCTAGTTTCAAGGAATTAAAATTATGGAAACCAAAACAAACAGATCAGTAAAACCTTCTGGAAGTCAAAGAATAAGAAACTAGACACTCCCCCGAAAAATCCACAGGTTCACAATGACACCCGGAATTACTCTGTACTTTTCAGTGACGAGTCTCTGCAAGTCCTTAGTTTTCACATTATGCAGCTATCAGACTTTATCGGCAGTGTGCCCCTGTGACAATGAAGTCTACCTGTACATCTCCAGTACAAGAAAAGCATACAAAATGGCACGAATACACAGAAGGGCCACCAAGATGCTTAGGTGCTGGGGTATGAGGTACAAGGAAGAGCAGAAACTGGCTCCCTAATCGGAGCCAACCTCTCCTCGGAGGTGCACAGGGTCAGACCAAGAGAAAAGGAATACAAATTTTCATGCTTCTCCCAGAGAAGCTGTGGAGTCTGCGGCCTTGCAGATATTAAACACGTGACTAGACAAAGCGCTGAGCAACCCAACCTAACTTTGGTGTGGGATCTAACATCGCAGTTGGTTCTCCTTTCAGCTGGGAGCTGGATGAGATAACTCCAGAGGTTTCTTCTAGCCTAAATCAATCTATTTTGTATCTACAGTATAACAAGGAGAGCATTCGGCTAGTTCCCTGCCAGGAAAAAACATACAACCTTCTCACTTCCTAAAAAGCAGCCTCTCCTCACAAGTCCACTGATATTAGAGGTTCTCCCCTGCTTTCTTTGCATTAATTAGAAGTCACCTGTGACTCTACATGAGCCCTGAGAGACTGTGTTGTGGCACCTGCTCCTGGCCACAGAAGGGAAAAATAGAAAACGATGGTTATCACCAGGCCATGCAACTTAAATGTTCTCTGCTCGGCTCTTTATAGCCTGATCAAGCTCCGTGAGCTTGGGCGCTGATATTCATCAATTCAAATGGCATCGGACAGCATTCCTGACCTACAGCCTTGCCCCAACAGCAGCACCACAGCTGTGGCACCAGCGAGAGTCCAAAATACTTGAGACACAATACAATAGTAGCTTACAAAGACGAAATAGCAACAATAAATATGTTGGTTAAAGGACGTACTGTGGCCCCTCTGTCTGCCTACAGCTCTTAAAGTACTTACAAAGGGACTCTAATAGTAGAAGGAGCACTGTAATCAACATAAGGTATCCTTACTGGGGAAAAACAGATTTTTTTTTTTGTCAAAAACAGCAGTTGTGCTTCTGGTGTCAAGTTCTACCAGAGATACGGGATTTGGGGAATTCATCAAGCATGTCTGTTTTACAAATTTTCACAGTTCAGAACTTTCTTTTAAAATTTAGTTCAGTTGATTTTGTAAATTCTAGACAAAGAAAGGATTCATGTAGCAAAAAGTACTATTTTATCCAAATAATAGTCTTTCATTTGCATTTCACAACTTCCAAGTACAGTCCCAAAGTGAGGCTAATGAAAAACAACAATACTTTTGCACACATGGGAATGAAGGAGATGACCAAGATGATAATTTTTTTTCTTTAAATGACTGTTTTTTTGCAGAGGGCACCAAAGGAGACAACTGATCCCTTATATTGATCAGTCTTTGCCTATCTTTCCTTTCTTGTCTTGAGGAAACACTGAATGACAGAATATTTGATGACAGATTGTGTTAGCTCACAGTATGTGGCTGCATGAACAAACATGTGTGAGAAGGAAAACCATATGGCAGAAAGTTTGCGAGGTGTAAGAAGTGACGTAAGAATAGTGTATACAAAGATACACTATTATCAGATACATCATATGCACACAAACCATTGATGACTATTTTTCTGCCTGTTTTGAAAGCTGAAGGGATTTTTTTCCCTTGCACCAGAACCTCTGATTATAGAAAAACTCCTCAGGGGTTTGTTTTTGTTTTGTTTTTGTTTTTTTTTCTATTTTAAAATGCAAGCTACTAAAGGAGGAACTGCCTAATGTTAACAGTTCCCCATCATTGCCATTATAAGATTGTTTCCAGCAGCCTTCAACTTCCCTAAACATTGCCATTTTGGCTAAAATTCTGCAAATCAGACCCTAGGTCAAGTAGTCTCCTCTCCCCTTTCTCCTGTTTCCCCTGTTCTCTCTCCATAATCATCTGTAAAAGGTTTATTTTCCACGACTTTCCCGTGACTTGCCCAGCTTTCCCTAGGAAACACATCAGAAGTAGGGATCAATCCCAGTTCCCTAAAGAAACTTAAAAACCCTTAACCACAATCAACTGAGTTACACAGAAAATCTGCAGAAAATGAGTCTTTAAAAGCAGGTTCCTTGTGAACAAAGAAGGTGCCTTAAAGTTGCACATGAAAAATCAGAACATAGTTTTTGAGGCTCATGACCGTTTGACTTTGCACTGTAGCTTCTCCCACATGGAAGTATCAGCCTGTGAACTCCCCCTTATCAGGTAACAGATGGATTCAGCTGCCAAAATTCAGATGTTGGAGGCATCACCTTCAGGCAGCTTTTAAAGTCAATGAGGAAAAACTGGCACTTCTAAGATGCAATTCATTTAGCCTGTTTTAGACACTCACCTTAGGGTGAGATGAATTGCACACCAGACGTGCCTATTTGCTCTCCTTGATTATAAAGGGAATAACTAGTTCAGATGTAGATATCTGAAATTAGAAGATGTGGATCCAATCTTGTACTTGTATATGAAGTAAGTCAAAGTAATTATATTCACCGTTTCAATAACAGATATTAATTTCTATCTACTAATGTTGTCCTGCCTATGCCCTGAGGCCATCACAGGTACAATAAAGCATCACTCTTCTGTTTGCTCCATGCAAGCAGAAATCCACTTGAGAATGAAGGCTGAACTGCTTGATGCAAATCTCAAGAGGATGAAAAGGGAGGGAAAGATGGGATAGAGAGCTGTAGAAACAAGGAAACGTGACAAGGAGAAAAGGAAGAGACAAGAGATCATAGCAGTGTTAAGAAAGTTTAGAAAGTGAAAATCGCTGTTTTCACTTTTAGACAAATGATACTCACTGCATTAGAATGCATTCAATATTTAATACTGCTTTTAGCGCTCCATGTATTATTAAGTGCCAACTGTATGTACCTACATTCAATACGAACTTTTTGTTTGTGGACCTTCCTGGGCGTTTTTCACAATGGTGTTTTATTTCTCAATAGTTTCTCAAAACACTTTTATATTTATATTTGTCTCCATTTCAAAGTGTGGATCTGAAAGGTGTTAAGACCAACACCTAGTCTAAGTAGGCTAGAGCCTGCTTTTTCACAACAACCCTTGTTTTAGTAGACATTTAACTATTCAGGACGGAACTCCTACCACCTCAATGGTACTCAGCACTACTATGGATCAGGTTCACCTAAATACAGCAGGGTACACCGTCCCTCCAAAATAAACATGCAACAAAGATAGAAGCATCCAAAAAAAAAAAAAATAAGGAACATTGTTTGATTTGTGAATAGCATGAGACCATTGATTAATTTTATTTTTTAAGATCATTTTTTCTATATTTAAGGGAAAACATGAACAAAGAAAGTCAGCAATTCTGCACCACAGAAGTCGGGAATGAGATCCCACTCTTCTCTACCAGGATCTAACCTTCCACTGACATCCAAGCAGGCTGATCAGGAAAGCACCAGCAGTCATACTGGTTCAGATTTTTTTAAACTGTCATTTCATTTTTAAAACACCAGAATGAAAAGGGCAACACTGTTCTTCACACTGGTGTTTTCACAGCCACCAAACCTGCAAAATCAGCAGCACAGAAACACCTGCTGATGTTACACTCAGGCAGGAGAGACAGATTACTACTTTCATGGCACAGATGTCATTACGTAGGTTTTCACAGGACGGTATTTTTTACTTCTTATGAATGCAAACTAAGCACGTGAATGTTTTAGCATGACACCCCTCTCATCTTAGTGTCTTTCTAGAAAGATATTTTTAAAATAAGCACTGATTTCCTCAGTAGGTCACAGTATAAATAAAAATTGAGAAAAAAAAATGTTCTGCATTTAATTATTTGATCATGATAGTTTCAGAGGACTTCTTTCCTCTATAAAACAAAATTAAACTAATAGATCTTTATTCCTAGGGCATTATGCTTACATTACAGAGTGCCAAGCATTATACTGCAAACATAATTACCCTTTTTCATTTCTATCTCCCATAAAGTAAGTGTAACCAGGAACACTTGTAGACATTAACATTCAATCTGGCAAAGAACACAGGTGAACTATTCCATTTTTTCTTTCAACTAAACCATGCACAAATGTAAAGCTACACACATAAAGTACACCGAGTTGACAGTTCATACTTTACTATTTAACACAGTTGACTGTATGACAGTTTTCTACATTTTGTTCTTGCCAATCAACCAAGCTTCTAATGTTCTGTGTTATTACAACCTGTTTTTCACAGGGTGAAACCTTTGTTCTTCATCTTTCTGCAAAACGTGACGTTGCATGCAGGCTGTGAAGCACGGTTCCTTCACCTCTACTAATACATAAGTCGAAGAGTAACTCAAAGAATATGGAAGCAGGGAAGAGATGTCAGATTTTGGTCTCACTGCCACTTTCTCCTCTTGCTATGCAACATTTCTTCACATTCAACGTATCTCCTCAATGTGTGTATTCCTCTCTGAGATAAGGTCTAATTACTCATAGTCTCATAGTCTAACTATCATTGGATGTCTACTACTAAGTTTCCCTTTGCTTATTTTTATGCTGTTACTGAATCCTAATTCATTTTTGTCTTTCTGACAAATCATTGTACGATAACAGTCATACAGATTTCTTTGCATTTGCGTATTCAGTATGTTGGTGAGGATGAGCTGAGGTAAATTTAATCAGGGGAGAAGAAAGAGTAAAGAACAAGGGGTGTTGCTCATGGTAGCTGCCCTGGCATTTCAATACCAAGGCCAACACCAGCCTATCAGTGCTTCTTAAAGCTGAGGAAGTAATAAGCAGTAAAAATGTCCTCTTTCTTCATTGACACATTTTGGGCAAGAATCTAGCTACTGTCATTTATGTATTAGCCAGCTCATAACTGGACTGAAGTAACTTGTCTGGTCTTGACCATCAAATACTAAAAACTTCAGATTCACAGAGTAGCTCACATTGTGAGAAAGACTGCTAAATAATCACACCCCAAAGATATACAATTTTCTTTGTCCTCCTGTAACCAACTTCCTGCTTCAAAGTTCAAATCAAAGTCATAATCTTCATTTTTAAAGTTGCCCTTGGGTGGAGATCATTCAATGTCCAAGACTTGACAACTCTGTAGGGACAAGACTTCCAAAGAATGAAGTAAAAATTGGTTTCTTAATAAGGTGCAGTTTTCTATGGCATGGTGACAATTGGTTGTTCTTTTGCATTCTTCTGTTTTACTGCACCTTCTTCTGCGTAGGGGCTCCAACTTGTAGCTTTTATCGCCAGGAAAGAGACTCTATGAGCTTTTGCTGGAAAAAGACACCAGGGGAGTTCATCTCACTTCCCTGATTTAACCCCAAACACCCATGAACAGAGGCAATACAATACAAATTTAATCGAGGCAGAAGAATGCACACTTGTAGCCTCAAGTCCAACAGAGTTCAGCTGCTAGTTTGGGTTTTATGTCATAATGGCTACTACTCTTCAAGATAAGTAGCTAACAGCAAGGAAAAGTATTTGCTACCTAAAAAAATAGCGTAAGACCAGCAAACCAGCTCATTGGATAGTTTATAAAACCGCAATATCACTTAAACAGGTATCCTCAAACATCTAGATCTCATGCCAGTTATGTGCCAAACTAGGTCTCTCTCACAGCAAAAGCTGTGGTCATTTATTAAGCATCTCAAATTTTGAAAATCATCACTGTATACTTTTATTTGGCCTGTACAGCATTCTTCCAACCATGCACTGCAGCCTACCATTCACATAACAAAAATAAAATGCTTCAAACAATGTCTTTTGAGAAATGCTACCACAATCTTCAACATGTTAAAAAAATGCATTGAGTGCACTTGGCTGTGCATTAGATGTTTTGTTGACTCCATTTTTTAAAAAAACGAGGGTGGTAGAAAGCTACGCAAACAAGAGAAGTTTGTGCTCTCTGAAGACAACTGACTGCAGTTAATGATGGTGACACAGACGTGTATTTTCCCATGCTGAAGCACAAGCCCAACCTGTTACCAATAGTCGAAGGATTCGCTCCCCGACAGAAAATAAATAAAAAAAAAAACCACAGTATTTTTTAACAGGAGTTACAACCTTATCATTTCAGAAGTCTTGCAATTATTAGACTTCATTTCTATTTTAGGCACAGAACTTGGTAACAACATTACGCAGCACAAACATCCTCCGCTTTTTTCAGGTGCAACAACTGAACCCCAAATCCCATGAAGCATTTCTGTTTTATTTTGGCACTGTAGACTTAGCAAGGTATCTGGAAGAAAAAAGGAACTCACACCTAGATTAAAGACTTATCCCACTTTTCTCACCATGCATTTGGCCACATCTAGATACTTTGTTGAGTTTTGGGCCCCCTCAGCACAAACCAGATGTTGATAAACTGGGGCGAGTTGATCATAGGGCCCCAAGATGCTCAGGGCCTGGAGCACTGGCCCTGAGACGAGATGCTGGGGGAGCGGGGCTGGTTCAGCCCGTGGAAGAGGTGACCTCGGAGAGGACCCAGCATCTCCCTGCCGATACGCGTGTGAGGGTCACCAAGAAGAGCCCAGAGGCTCTTCAGTGCGCACAGCAGGAGCAGAAGAGACCAAAAATTGAAAGAAGAGATGTTCCAGCCTTGTACCAGGAGAAACCTTCTCGCACATAGGCAGTGACGCAGCTTGCCCACAGAAGTTGTGTACGCTCAGTTCTTGGAAGATTTGAAAACTCAGCTGGACACAGTCTTGAGCAAGCTGAGTCTGAACTCAAAGCTGACCATGCCTGGGGCTTCCTTCCCACCTGAGCTACTCTATGATCCCCTTCTGTTTTATCTGGCTTTTGGAAGGCAGAAGAGGGTCTGTTCCTGGTTGAGGTCACCTGCAGCATCACCCTGAACTTGGCCTCTCAACAGCACTGTGAAATACATCATTTCCTGGTTTAAAAGTTCTGAAAAGCAGACTTCATTTTTTTTTTTCCTACAGATATGTAAAGATCACTTTTTTTCTTCTTTTATGAAAGACAATGGTGTCTAAAGTTTTCAGTAACACATTTCAACAAAAAACGCAAGCATCATTAGACTATAGTTAGTCAAGTCGGCACATCTATATGATGTCAATTTTTTAGGCAAGTACTACCACTTTCTGTGTAACTTTTATATATATAAACACACGGCAGAACCACTCCTTCTGTAACTTACAGATTTCTCAGTCTGAACCAAACACCTGAAAATCCAACAACTTCCAATGCGTTTCTTTTCAATCCAGGTAGCACCGACATCTCATCACTCAGATCTCGCTGTTCAAATCTGAGCAGTATTAACCAAACCGACTCCTGACACAACCCCAAGACCACCAAACCCTGCTGTGAATTACCGTCACGTCGAACGGCCCTACCGCTCGGCAGCCCCACAGCCTCACCGAGCTGCCCCGGCCCC